>JPKA01000823.1:0-18939 GCA_000750875.1 Pseudogymnoascus sp. VKM F-4517 (FW-2822)
GGGGAAGCCGTGGAGGAGGAGGATGGTGCCGCGCGCGGGGGTGGAGGGGGTGAAGAGGTGGTAGGCGATGCGGGTGCCGGAGGGGGGGTTGAAGGTGTGGGGGTTTGCGAAGGCGGAGAGGGGGAGGGAGGAGGTCATCGTTCGTTTGGGGTAGGGGAAGAGTTGATGGGTGGTTGAGTCGTTGGGCTGGATGGGGTTGTGGGTTTGCCCGGTGAGATTTGCAGGTGAGGTTAAATTGCTTTGCTTTGGTATGGTATGGTGGAGATAGTTGTGTGATGAGATGGGAGGATTTTATATATCGCAACTGATGTCAGCGGTTTCAAATGTGAGATATGGGGTACCTGGAGCGGGGAGGGGCGATCAACCGTTGGGCCGAGGCTCCCCGGAGAGAAGGTACAGGGTACGCCAGGGGTGCTGCAGTGCCATCAAACGCTTTGAACCAATGATGCTTGGTCGGAATTCGACGACGGTGAAATTGGTACTGAAGGAAAAGCACTGATACGAGAGAAGGTACAGGGTACGCCAGGGGTGCTGCAGTGCCATCAAACGCTTTGAACCAAAGATGCTTGGTCGGAATTCGACGACGGTGAAATTGGTACTGAAGGAAAAGCACTGATACTATCGAAGATGCGATCGTGAGATGGTCGTTGGCATACACGCCGTCTGTTCTAATTTTTCCGAGTTTCCTTCACAACCAATGTGCCTTCTCACGCAGACGCGCGAGTCATGTCAAAAGTGAATCCATTCCCAATGTCTGGCTACGCTACAGTGAATCAACAGTAAATACTTCCACTTCATAATTGACTACAATCGCAGGCCCTCTCATACAGCCATCCCAGTCTTTTATTCCATCGCCTCAACGCCGACTCCGCACTCTCCCCATCGCCTTCCCCATCACGAAATCCACCGTTCTAAGCCTTCTGTCTGGGCTGGCTGCCATATGCTCTCCTCTTCACTGGCCTCTTATCCTTCGCCATCCTCGACCCAAACACAATATCCACCTTCGGCGGTGTCGTGAATCCGAAACTCCTTGCCACAGCCGCCAAATCCAGCTTCTGCACATCAAACACGGTGCGCAAGCTGTGCGCCGCGTACGCCGCCAGGTAACTGCGGAATCCCTCCTTAGCGGTGCGGTTGAGGTAGTAGTTGGACGAGATCAGCTTCTCGAGCTGCGCCTGGATGTTGATGAGTTTCGGGAGGTTGTACTCGACGAGCGGGACGCGAGCGGTGGTGAGGTACTGGATGAAGCCAACCTCGCTGGGGTGTAGGACGAGGAAGGACTTTCCCTTGCCGTTGGTGCCACGGGCGGTACGACCGACACGGTGGATGTAGTTGCGGGGCTCATCAGGGGCGTCGAATTGGATAATCCAGTCTACGGCTGGGATCTGGGGCGTGTTAGTATTTACAACTTGTAGTTTAAGTAAGGAGGGGGGAAACATACATCGAGACCACGCGCGGCCACATCAGTGCAGATAAGCACACCCTCAGTCGCATTCACGAAACTGAAGAAATTCGCGGTACGCTTCTGCTGCTTTTGCTGGCCGTGAAGGGCCAAGACCGGGAGGTCAATGTAGTTGAGAAGCTCCTCGTAGTACTTCACGCAGTTACAGCTGGAGACGAAAACAATGATCTTCTTCTTCTTCGCCAAGTGCTTCTTGAGCACTGTGAATAGCAGCCTGAAGCGCAGCTCCGATGGGCACACGATGTAACCCTGCTCGAGGCCCTCAACGGTACTGTGCTTGGTTTCCTCCTCCACGTTGACGTAGAGCGGCCCCGGGCGAAGCGACACTCTCGCGAGATCCTCAACCTTGGTCGTCTGTGTTGCGGAGAAAAGAGCAGTCTGTCTGGACTCTGGCAGAATCTTGACGATGGCGCGCATCTCATCCTCGAAACCGGCGTCAAGGATTCTATCAGCCTCATCGATGACGAGCATCCTCAGGTTCTTGTACACAAATCCCTTCGTGTTCTGGAGATGATCGAGCAGGCGCCCTGGCGTGGCGATCAGAAGGTTAATTCCCGTTGCAAGCTTCGTCGCCTCGGCGGACCTGTTGGCACCACCCATCACGATACCGCAAGTCTGCGCACTTCGTTAGCAAGCCATTCCACCAGATATAGGGACTCAAAAATAAAAATCACATACCTGCGAATGTGTGCCCATAATCTCCCTCGCAACACCGAACATCTGCAGCGCCAACTCTCTCGTCGGTGACACCACAATCACACCAGTCCCGTTCCTAGGCTTGAACTTCAGATCCTGCATCATCTCGATCGCCGGCAGTAAAAACGCCAGTGTCTTTCCCGAACCAGTTTTCGCAGCGCCAAGCACATCACGCCCCGCGAGGATAGGTGGGATCGACTTCTGCTGGATGGGCGTCAGGGTTGTGAAGCCCATTTCCTCGATAGCGGCCGCGGTTTTTGGGGAGAGGTTCAACTGCGCAAAGGTAGTCGGGTCGTCGCCTGTAGTCGAGGGGGGTAATTGCAAGTTTGCGAGGTCGCCAGCTACAGCTGGGGGAGGAGGAGAGGGCGAGCGAGATGGGGAAGCCTCGATTGCTGCTGGGGCGGCCGCCTCGGCGGGCTCCTCTTCGACATTGCTGCGCTTCCTTTTTTGGACCATGATTATGGTTATATATGTATTCGCAAAGGTCGCTGTATAATTGGTATTATACGTTGTTGTTGTTGCGCTGTGTGGACATAGACTTTCGTCGTTATCCTCGACTTCTGCTGGGGGAAAATATATGAAAAAGTCTCGCGGGCCGCTTATCCAAAATCCACTATCCAAAATATCGGCGCTAGTGTATCGCATGCGCTAAACTAAAAGTAGACGACAAAGTGGCTGTCATCAATCACATGACTACGCGTATGTTTCGTATTTCACGACCAAGGCGTCCTTGTTACAACGAACCACCAACTCTCTAACTCTTGAGCCATGGATACGTTTATATCTAGGAAACGGCGACGACCGTCCGTTTCAACTGAAGTGCCTCCTCAGGATTCTAAATGCGACCTGCACAGCTTAACTGATTTTAAGGAAGAGGAGTCAACAGATTATAAATTATCCATTTTAATATCTCTCCATCCGGAGAAGGACCAAGAAACTCTCCTGGAATCTCTGCTTGCATCCGATGGATCTGTTGAAAGTGCATTAGAGTGCCTGAAACTTCCACCGAAAAAGAGGCCAGCAGGTTCAGCAACAAGTTACCAGTCATCGCTATCGTCCATTACAAGGACTGGAAAGGATGGAGCTGCCACAAAGCCATTAACAAAAAAAGGAAGGACAGTCCACCTCTACACCCCAGAAGATATTGAAGCTCACACGCCGTGCTCTATAATCTATAATTTCCTTCCCCCAGAAGAGGCAGATGCGTTACTCCAAGAATTACTAGATGAATCGCCAACCTACAGGAAGAATACATTTCAGTTGTTTGACAGAGTAGTCTCAAGTCCGCATACATTCTGCCTCTATGTGGATAGTTGGGGCGAGGCAGAAATGCAGAAGACGCAGTATATCTACGATGGAGAGAAGGTCAAGGTTAGCCTCCTCCATCTTCTACACACATTCGGCATCTATTCCCCCCCCCTCCTACCCTCGACGTCCCACTAAAACCTGCAGGACGTCCGCCGTAGCCTTCCCCGTATGCGTGATGCCTCCTATAAAGTCCGTGAAACTGTCAACCAAGAAATCACGCGACGCATCCGATCCTCCCCCACCGGGCAGAAACTCCACCACCAATCCCCCGCCCCCTGGGCTCCCAACACCGCATTCGTGAACTGTTACGACGGACCCCGCGAGAGCGTCGGCTACCACTCAGACCACCTCACATACCTCGGCCCACGCCCCGTGATCGGGAGTCTCAGTCTCGGTGTTGCGAGAGAATTCCGGGTTCGAAAGATCGTCGCGACAGATGACGACGCCGGCGACGGTGCCGACAGTGATGAGGCGCGCAAGCGCGCGGACGCTAAAGCAGACGCCCAGGGCCAGCTCTCCATCCACCTCCCGCACAACTCGCTCCTCGTAATGCACGCCTCCATGCAGGAAGAGTGGAAACACAGCATTGCCCCCGCGCGAACAATCTCACCCCACCCCATCTCGGGGAACAAGCGGATCAACATTACATATCGCCACTACAAGGCCAGTCTGCACCCGCGCTTCACACCGAAATGTGGATGCGGCGTGCCGACCGTGCTCCGAGTCGTGCAGAGACAGGCGGGGAACAGGGGGAAGTACATGTGGATGTGCTATGCGGGGTACGTGCCAGGGAAGGAGGGATGTAAGTTCTTTGAGTGGGCGGAGTTTGACGAGGATGGGGATCCGCCATGGGCGGATGAGGCAAAGGGCGACGAGAAACAGAGTTCTGAGGCTGGAGAGGGGTGTCCGGGATACAATGATGAGGATCATCCAGAAGATGGTGAGGGAGGGAAGGACGAACCGTTAGGTCCTGTAGACGAGGGGTAATATTCTTCTACTCACCCTAGTGGCTATAACTTAAATTCTATATTATTCTAAACTCGTTGGTATCGTTCTATAGGATATATCTGAATAACGGGCTTCGATCACCCATTTCTGTAAGATTCCACTCCCCTTGCTCCTCAACAACAACTGCCTCCCCACCCATTTCGTCCACAAGCGCCGCGCGCTTCTTGTTGATTCTATCTAGGATGATGATCATTAAAGTCGCAGCCCCGGCAGACATCACAATGAAGCCTATCGAGATACCGTAACCAAGTCTATATGCTGGTGCGTCCTTGTCGCGAAAGATATTCGACCCAATCAAACCACCCGTGTTGCCCAGTGCTATTTCCAACTTGTCAGTCACTCGCCCTTGCAGAAAATAAAATGGTGTCAAGGTAGGGAGATGGCAAGAAAGAAGCAAAGAAGGAAATGCACTCACAAATTTGCAACCCCATTCCAACTGCACGCTTGTACGACCCAGCAAGATTATTAGCAAGCCAAGCGATGATGCCTGGGAACGCGGGATAGAAGCCGCAACAGGCGATGAAGCAGCCGGCGTAAGTTATGCCGGAGAGGTCTGGGCGGTCGGAGGTAGCGATGGCGAGGGTGAAGCCAATCGCGGCTGTAGTGAGGCTGCTAACGACAAAGACACCACGCTTCTTGTACTTATCAGAGAAGTGGGCCACGACGATGGTGAGTATACAGGCGGTGGCGTAGGGGGGAACAGTGAGGAGCTGGGCGATACGAGCGCTGTAGCCCTAGCGGGAAGGATGATTGTTAGTTTTCGTAATGCTATCTCCGTTGGGCTTACGGCGTCTTGTGAAAGGGTGAGGGTGAGAGGAGACAAACCAGATTTTTAATAATTGTGGGAAGGCCGAAAACGAGACCATATGTGCTAGTTGAGATTCCGATGTAAATCATAGAGCTGAGGTAAATCTGGGCAAGGTTAAACTAGGGGAAAATATGTGTGGAAGAGATCAGAACATACCTGCCAATCACAGAAAGCTTCTTTAATGTAGGAAGTTTTCTTTCGTCCCTCTTGCAGGGCATTACCAGAGCTGTTTCCGTCATAAGCAAGCTGGGCGTTAATGTAGTCTGCCTCCTCCTGATCGAGCCACTTTGCTTCATTCGGAGAGTCGTGAATAAAAAACCATGCCACGAGGCCACCAACTACTGTAGCTGCCCCCTCGAGAATGAAGATCCATTGCCACCCTCCATATCCTCCAACGCCATCCATTAGTGAGATACAGTAAGCGAGTAAGCCCGAAAAAGCGCCACTGTATAAATTGTCAGTAGTATTACCTACATCGAGCGCACTGGAGACTCACGCGAGTGAGGCAGCGCCGTAAAATAGTGCCGTCCGGTACTGTGCCTCTGCCCGAGGGTACCACATCGTCACATAGTACGAGCAGGCGGGAAAGATTCCTGCTTCAGGGATGCCAAGGACGAGTCGACAAGCTAACAAGCCAGCGTAGTTGTGGACAAATCCATGGCAGACCATGACAATTCCCCATGCGACGGTTATGGTTGGGACTTGTATCAGGTTAGGACTACAGCCTTTAATTTCCAACAGGGCTAGACGTACTCCAAACTGAGGGCTTGAACTTCTTCAGGAGCATATTGGCAGGAACCTCAAAGATCACGTAGGTGACGAAGAAAACCGTAAGGCAGATGTTATATTGAGCGTCGTTAATGTGAACGCCGTCTAAGAGCCCAGCCAGCTTTGCATTGCCGATGTTTCCTCTATGAAAGAAGCTCGGTGTCAGTGACTAAGGCCTTGTAGCGACTCGAGGTCTGGCCTGCTTGGTCTTACCTGTCTAGATATGCGAAAAGATAGAGCAGGGTGATTATTGGGATGAGATGGAAATCCATCTTCCGCAGCAACTTTTTCTTTCTGTCATCGTCAAACTTCTCGTATAATGCAAGTATTTCAGGAGGGTACGTTGGCTCGACCAATCTACTCTCGATGTGCTTCACTGCACTTTCTTCCTTGAGGTCAATCATTCTTCAATAGTAAGAACGAAGCAGGTTTGAAAATATAATATGTCTTCGTCTCACAAGTAAAGAAGAACCCTAGGAGGAGCAATTATAATAAGACATGCAGCGTGTCAGTGCTTTTATATCAAATCAAGGAATCGTGATAGCCTGATCTCGTTGTGCGGGGACCCCGCCAAATGCCTTGAATTCCGCTGTGGAGATCATTTAGTATGGCAGCCTGTCCCCAATGCGTTCATCTCTAGATTTTGCGGGGTTACAAGGCCCACTTAGGTGTGTATTTTGTTCTGAGAAAGCAACGGTGAACATTATTTCGGGACTCTTCCTCCCACTGGAGAACGTCATCCGGCAGAAGACTTGAGCCCCTCCCGTCCAACCACTCCCCCGCTTCTGCCGAGAGTCTCCCAGCCCCACCCATTCCGCCTTTTAATGCCTGTCTCCCTGGGCCCATCGACCACGAATGTTTATAAGATTACTACTCTGCTACCTCCCCCGCCCGAGTGGTTTTGCTAGTTGACGCGACCGAGGTCATTTCAGCCTTCTACACTCCTCGGGTTTGCAGTAGCTGCCTCGGCAATTTTGATCTTCCACGGATATGACCAGGTTGGCCGCTTCTATTTAAATACCTCCTGTGTCTACTGTCATTCCTGAGGAGGAGATATTAAAAGGGTATCTTTAGCAGTTTGTTAATCCGAGAGAACTTTCTTACAACGATGGGAAGACCTTTAACGACCGCTTAGTCGATGACCTCCGCACATAACCAAGGATTTGCCGAGATTGCAAAGACAGCATAACATCCGTGGCTGCATTCGCGTTAATCGAAATCCCATCACAATTCTGTAAGAAGTTATCGATGATGGCGAATCCGACGGAATATGGCATTGGTATGAAGGCAGCTTGTAAGAGAGAAGTTGTTGACTTACCGCCCACTGTTCATTATCGAACTGGCCGTGCTGAAAACGCCGGAAGCTTCAGCAATTTCTGTAACTAGTACCTCAGTCTACTAAAGTGTAGATAGTGATAGTAATAATACCAAAGTGTTTTTTATTAACTCAATGGCACAAGAAATTTGATATACCATGACTCTAATCCTGTAAAGATCGATTTACCATGGTCCTACCATTCTTTGGCCGGCTTTCTCCGTGAGACAATTACGACTAGCTATAGCCTATCGGTACAGGCTACTATAGCAGCAACTACACTAAGTTTTTGCCCCTGTAGTATAGTTAGTAATCGTGGTAGGAAGCGGGTTGTGTTCAGAGTGGGTGGAAGATACGGGTTAGGTTCGTGTATCAGCAAATGGTGGCTGTCTAGAGGCATAGAATCAGTGTAGTAGCTGCTATAACAGCCTATATGCTAGGGGTGTAACTGCTGTCAATTAGTATAGTAGCTATTATAAGTCAGTGCTTATAGTCTATTGTTACAGCGCATTTAATAGCTAGCTGATCATAAATCATAGAGTACGGGTAATTACAAGGTAAATGGTTCTTTTTGTAAAGGTTAGGGTATGTCATTCTTTTGCTGTTTACTCAATGCCTTTGAAACTACCGGGGCGTCGCCATGAGCCAAACTGGCATCCTTCCCCGCTTCCCCGCTCCTTGGCCCCTGCCTCTAATGCCTGCACTTCTTATTTGCCGTGCTCTAGTAGTCTTGGCAGACAGCTCAAAGTCTCTCCTGTACCTCCCCGCATAAAGGTTTAACAGCCTAGACCTCCCGATACACTTCCCGAAGAATTTGCCGGGCCTCTCTCTGGACATCTATATCTATATCGTGGTTCCGGCTCTATGTCCCACCACTCTGGGATTCTCCTCTTCGACCCTACAGTTCTCTCGCAGCTCTGTAACACCATAAAAAACACAACACAGAAGCTGATGCGAAGATGGCCACTGCTGCCCACGACATCGAAGAAAAGCAATTAGGCAAGCCTGCAGAGGAATCTCCAGAGGTTTCGACGAAGGACCATCCTCTGTTTGCGCACGACGAGAACTTCCGTAATGCCGCCGAGCGAGGCCAATCAGCAACTGATATGTGAGCGCTCGTTCCTCCTCTGCACCTGTCTAAGTCCAAAGCTCATCGCCTGTAAAGTCACGGCCGGTCGCTGGTACAGTTCGACCCTGCTGCTGAGCGAAGACTTCGCTTGAAGATTGATCTATACATCGTCCCGACCGTTGCTCTCCTCTACCTCTTCTGTTTCATCGATCGTGCAAATATCGGTATTGTGTTACCCCATTGTTATCTATGCCCATTGACTTACTCATTATCATAGGCAATGCAAGGCTAGCGGGATTTGAGAAGGACCTTGGGCTACTAGGATACGATTACAATATCGTCCTCTCTATCTTCTATGTTTCCTACATCGTCTTTGAGATCCCTGGCACCATGGCCTGCAAATGGGTCGGTCCTGGATGGTTCATCCCAGCTATCTCGCTCGGCTTTGGACTATGTTCCATCTGCACCGCTTTCGTCACCAACATCCATAGCGCATGTGGTGTCCGTTTCCTACTCGGGGTTTTTGAAGCCGGTATGATGCCTGGCATTGCGTATTACATGTCTAGATGGTACCGAAGAAGCGAGTTGGCTTTCCGCTTAGCCCTCTATATCGTCATGGCTCCCCTTGCAGGTGCCTTCGGCGGTCTCCTAGCTTCTGCCATCCTGAGACTTGATAGCTTCGGTGGCCTGCACACATGGCAGATGATCTTTGCTATCGAAGGCATCATCACTTGTGGCCTTTCAATCATCGCTTTTGTTACCCTGACTGACCGCCCCGAGACTGCGAGATGGCTGACCCAGGATGAAAAAGATCTTGCCATCGCCCGTGTTAAGTCAGAGCGAGTCGGTACAACTGAAGTTTTGGACACCATCGACAATACGAAAACCATGCGAGGCATCTTCTGTCCTGTCACCCTCGCCACTTCGTTCATCTTCCTCCTCAATAACATCACCGTTCAAGGCCTCGCCTTCTTCGCGCCTACCATCGTTAAAACGATTTATCCTCATGAATCAACTGTATCTCAACAACTCCACACCGTCCCGCCTTACGTAGTCGGTGCCTTCTTTACAGTTCTTCTCCCCTTCTTCAGTTGGAGATACGACCGTCGAAACATCTTCTTCATATTGTCTGCACCTCTAATGATGATCGGCTACATTATGTTCCTCGCGAGCAAAGAACCCATGGTCAGATACGGCGCGACCTTCCTCATTGCCAGCGGCGCCTACTCCTTTGGCGCTCTCTGCAACGCCCAAGTCGCTGCCAACGTCGTTTCCGATACAGCCAGAGGCGCTGCAATCGGCACCAATGTGATGTTTGGCAACATCGGGGGTCTGATTTCCACCTGGTCATTTATGCCTCGCGACGGCCCCGATTACCACATCGGAAATGGCCTCAATCTCGCTACCTCGTCGACTATCCTCCTGCTTTCCATCCTCTTGCTCTTCTGGATGAAAGCGAATAATCGGCAGAGGAGCAAGAAAGATGTCGATTCTATCCTCGCTGGCCTTAGTCAGAAGGAGGTGCAGGAACTTGACTGGAAGCATCCGGCCTTCAGATGGAAGCCGTAGGGGTGGGAAGGCCAGGCTTGCCTTTTCTCGGATTATGTGGATTTGGTAGGATTTAGTGTACTGTAATTCCATCTTATATATCATTAGGACGGACACAAGCGTTGCCACTGTGAAAAGCCCATTCATCGTCCTTCACAACTTCCCACATCGCCCACCTCTCAGCAGCTTATTATACGCTGCATTGAATAATGAGTTTATCGCTCATAATAAACCTAACTCTTAGTGCGAAGAGTTCACACGACCTAAAAGTAACTAAGTAGGGATAATGGCATTGTTCGGTCTTTAAGCGCCTATACATGGGTGCGGGGTAATTCTATATATCCTGACAGTGATTTGCTACTCTTTGCTGGAAACTTCGCTCAGCCGTACACTAGGCCCTATTGTTTCAAATCGTTCTAGCATTTTTATGGTATCTAATTTTACTAATTTACGCAAATGATATCGACGGTAGTGTAGACGTCATAGAAGTAGTTGCAGCTACCCGCAATGCTCCCCAACAGGCTCCTAGCTCTACAATGGAAAACACGCGGCTATGCTGGAAGTGCCAGTCTCTCCTAAACTCCCAATTTCCCGATGAGGTTGTTTATAACGAGAAGGATGGGTAAACCACTGAGGAAGGAAAGACTATAGACCGAACACGTTCTTTGGCGCTACGGAGGTGTTCTTTGAGTGCCGCGAAGGCGCAACCAGCGAGCATTTTCCAGCACAACGTCCCCTCAGATCGGTGCCGTGGGCCTTAGAAGTATACAGCTATTACAATACTCCCTATGCTGTTTATGTGTCTTGCAAAATGGCAGTTATTTTATTTACTATGAAACAACCAAGGTTGGCGCATCCACTATAGCATTGGTTAAGTTCAGCACCCCCTTCCCTCACTTGTCCAACAAGGTGTATTGAGCAAAAAACATCCCGTAGAGCGGAATCCTGTGTGGGAACTAAGGAGATCCCTAAGTTCAAAGTAACATGGCTATATGAGCTGACCTTCTTAAATAATTAGACTACAAAACCACGACAGCCTCTGGAGCATTCGCCTGTAACTTCAATTTTTCACTAGGGCTCAACTCAAACACGCCACCCTCCTCTTGCCCTTCGGTCACCGTGCTCTCAATAACTTTCCCCTTTAATTTCGCATCATCTGATTTCATAGTCGCGTATAAAGCCAGTGAATCATTCAGCCGCTGACGTCCGAGACAATTCTCAAATTTCCAGCTCGCAGCCAGTTCGTCCAGCTGCTCGTAGCTCAGATCTTTGAAATAATCAGCCCACTCCGGTACCATGTACTCAGCCATGGTGATGCCTCTAATACCACGGAAGACGTGCATGTGCATACGCCACTGCCAGGGGTATTTTTTGCTATACTCTGGGGTCACATTGTCCGCGAACCATTGGTGAAGAGGCCCGAAAAGGCCGGGCTGCAGGTGTGCATCATTGTAGGCCCAGGAGTCGACAGCTAAGTTTCGCTTCTTTTCGAGAATGGGGGCGAGTAGACGCATCCAGGCAGAGGCAGGGGAGAGGTGCGTCATACCCATTACATTGATATCTTTGTAGGACCAAATATTCCATGCTGTCAGAATTATTGCGTTAGAATCAGGTTAAATTATGACCATACAAGGATCCAAGACTTACCAATTGCTTCAGCAGTATAAATAGCCAGCTGCTTGTCAAGCATCTTGTAGCGTTCCTCGTTCTGCTCCTCCCAATCCGAATTTGTCTCCTGTCTTTCGTAAATAGGTCCAAACTCGCCGTTCCAAATTGGTACGTTGTGCTTCTTCATAAATTCGACTTTGCGGTCATACATTTTGCGGATGTAGACATCCTGCTCTGGTTCACCTTTATAGCGGCCAATTCGATTAGGAAAGCCAAATCCGCAGTAGTCATGCACCGCATATACAGTATTGGGGGTGACTTTGGAGAAGCCAGAGAAGTCCATGCTGAATCTGTTGTAGGCGGAAGATTTTAGTTGAAGCAAAAATCCTATTCCAGTAGAGTGAAGGGGATGAAGATATGTGACTCGGGTATTCTGAATCAAATTGAACCAGACTTACGTGTTGCCTTCGAGCCAGATTATGTGCTCTGGATCAATTTCTCTCACAGCCGGTATGATACGGTCATAAAAGGCCAAGAGACGCGACCACTGTTGGTCCGCGGGCTCGTTCAAAAGATTGTATCCTGCGACCCACGTATTTGACTTATAACGCTTTGCAATAAATTGCCAAAGGTTGATCACTCGGTCTTGAAAATGCTTATGATCCCAGAACGCAGCGTAGCCTGTAGGGTTATCACAGTGCCAATCCTGAGACTGGCCACCAGGTGCAGCATGGAGATCTAAAATCGTGTAGATATTATACTTGGCGCACTGGAGTAAAATTTCCGCAATTAGCGATATGGCGACGCATTCTTGTGGATGCACATACAATTTTAACAACCCGATCGACATGCTTGAAGCCTTCTTCTTTGATAACCATTGGGTTCATGTCGTCTTCAAAATGATGATAATTCAACGGAATACGTAGTGAGTTCATACCCAGCGACGCCAGAAATTCGGCATCCTTCTCGGTGAAGAAGTATTCCAAAAACTTGTCAAAAAAGAATTCACTCTTTTCTTTACCAAGCACTTCACCCAATGCTCGTCGAATCTGCATTTCACGGCCCGGAAAGCCATTCATGAAGTTCTCCATGAGCATCCATCCTCCTAGAGATGTCTGGTAAGTGTCAGCTGACGATAGCACAAATATGGATGGCGAGGATTACACCACGAAGCAACACGACACTTCCATTAGCATCGACTATACTCGAGCCCTCAGTTCTTAAGAATCCGCTTGACATGGCTTTAGAATATGAAGGTGCAATACACCAAATAAATCGATATGGACGCAACGTAGATAGGTTTAAAGATTAAGGGTATAAAAGTAAAGTTCATAATCGTAAATAAAGGGCGATAACGTCCCATTAAGAGAGAAACTATACCTTCGTTGTAAACAGACCCGTTGCGACATCGGGCCATCGATATGTGTTCAAATCTCGACTCTGACAATACTGGCGGTTGAGGCATCTGGTAACGGGGCAAGTCGACAGTTGTGCCCCGAGCGAATAAGGAGCTTGGGTCAATGCCGACCCGCGCCCATTGTGTGAGCTGTGGGACATTTCGACGCTATAATTTACTAGTGGCTCTACACATAACCTGTGCAGCCTGACCCACAAGAGATACGGGGCAACTAAGGATAGTTCCCCCGTCAAAATCCGTCAGAGCGAGCCTTCAAAAAATTCTTGTTTGACAGTTCCCTTGAATGCGGGGGTTAGTCTGGGGCATGCATTATGGGGCTGAGGCCCCCCGGATCGTCAATGCAAAATTGGACTACATCTAGCTCGTAAGTTTAAACAACTACATACCAAATGACATTGATTTCCCGTCCGAAGCTGGAAGCTGCCGCGTGGCGTGGGACCGTGATGGAAAGCGCAGTCGAAGTATAAAAGCATCTGGCATACCCATTAGATTCCGTTACTAACCAGCCATTAGATCTGCCTCATCTCCCATCGCCCCTAATATTACTCTGTACATATCGCAGCTTCCGAGCCAGTTCCCATCATGGACTCCCTCCGTCGACGACTGCCAGCCCCAAGGCAGGCCATCCTAGCCAAAGAATCCCGAAGCTCGCCATCCATCACTGCAGCTTTCGAACCCTCCAGAATTTCTGAACTGGCAAGCGATTCTCTACCCTGGTATAAGGTCGCTTCAAGAAGACGGCTATATGCCCTTCTGTTTCCAGGCGCCATTGTTTCATATATGACAAGCGGCTACGATGGCTCAATGATGAATTCTCTCCAGACTGTCAGCTACTGGGATGATTTTTTTGGTAACCCCAGAGGATCAACACTTGGATTGATCAGTGCTATCATCGCTCTTGGTGCTATGTGTTCTGCACCGTTTGCCCCTTGGGTTGCGGATCGCTTCGGGCGCAGATGGGGTATAACCGTGGGGAGCTGTATCATGATCGCCGGCGCAATTATTCAGTGTGAGAGTACCACCTTCGCCATGTTTGTCATAAGCCGATTCATCCTTGGATTCGGTCTTACTTTCTGCACCACGGCATCACCCAGTCTAGTCAGTGAGTTGTCGCATCCCAAAGAGCGAGTCGCTGTCACGGCGATCTGCAACACTTGCTGGTTCTTAGGTGCCATCGCTGCGGCTTGGATCACGTACGGTACACGGGTTATCCCAAGTACTTGGTCTTGGAGAATCCCTTCTCTCCTGCAAATGTTGCCCAGCATAATACAGCTCTCTGTCATCTGGTTTCTACCTGAATCTCCACGATGGCTCATTTCAAACGACAGAGGTGAAGAGGCAATGGCTGCGTTGAAACGCTACCATGGCGATGGAGAGGAGACCGAATTGGTAAAGCTTGAGTATGAAGAGATCTGTGCTGCCATCCACCAGGAGAAAGGTAAGCCCCCTTAATTTATTTACAGCAACGCGATCTGTGCCATACTAACGAGAGGTATCACAGAGTCCGGCAATACAACATGGAAGTCAATGGTCAGCACCAAGGGCAATCGTTATCGAATGTTTATTGTTGTATGCATGGGCACTTTCTCCCAGTGGTCCGGTAATGGATTGATATCATACTGTAAGTTATGTTTGCCACTGCAATCTTCATTAGCAGAGCTAACATTGTACGCACAAGACCTCGCTCGCATTTTAGAGACCATTGGCATCAATGACTCAGCAACAAAGTCCCTCATCAACGGCATAATCAATGTTTGGAATTTTCTGATTGCCGTTACTTCTGCTCTACTAGTCGAGCGCATCGGACGTCGTCCGCTATTCCGAATTTCTACGATTGGCATGTTTGTTACATTCTCGGCTTGGACCATCGCCTCTGCCGTATACGCCGAGACTGCTGCGCATGGTGCCGCTATGGCTGTTCTTGTACTCATCTTTCTGTTCCAATTCTTCTATTGTATCGCTTTCTCGCCTCTGCCAGTTGCATACTCAGTCGAGATCCTCCCTTATTCAGTCCGTGCAAAGGGTATGGCAACTTACGTCTTCACCACAAAAGTGGCGGTGTTTGTCAATCAGTACGTTAATCCAATTGGATTGGAAAATATTCAGTGGAAGTATTACATCGTCTACGTTGTAATTCTGGCCATTGAGAGTTTTATCGCATACGGATGGTTTGTCGAAACTAAGGGGAGAGCATTAGAGGAGATTGCTGTCATCTTCGATGGCGAGGAGGCTGAAGTGATGACAGTTGCAAAGTCGGAGGTCGAGATAGCTCAAGTGGAGGAGTTGGACCACAAAAAGGTCTAACCAACGGACAGAGAAAAACTGTACAAAATGAATAGATACAATCATTATGTATATTATACTGCCTGGAGCCTCCTGTCCCGTTCTACCAGAGTGAAAGTGATGACAGTTGCAAAGTCGGAGGTCGAGATAGCTCAAGTGGAGGACTTGGACCACAAAAAGGTCTAACCAACGGACAGAGAAAAACTGTACAAAATGAATAGGTACAATCATTATGTATATTATACTGCCTGGAGCCTCCTGTCCCGTTCTACCAGAGTGATAGTTTTCGGTGACTAAACTTGCAAGGTGAGCAAAACTTGCACTCTAACCTCGCCATCCGATATTCCGTCGCCTTGTTAGAAACTTGGAGTCCACTGAATGTATTATAGTTGCCAATCAGACTTCAGTGATATATATATATTTATATTTTTGAAAACAAAAAGACCAAAAGTTGAGATTTGTCCTGTGTTGGAGGTATTTCTGGAGCACGGAGCGGAGATCCACAGCCAAAATCGTGTGGAAGTCTCCGGCAACCGTAATATCTCTTTTCGGCAATAGGGGCCACGAAATCACACAGTACATACGCGATATGGAATGTATAGATCAATTGGATTAATACATTACTTACGGAGCTTATGTTGTATTTACGTAATTTGGGAAATCTTCCCAAACCCCCGAATAACTGAAGGATTTGGGCCCAATGCCCGACATGCTGGTACTCCATGGCATGGTGCACGTCCTCTTTCCCCACCGTTTTCACACAATCACAACCACGTGTAAAATTTCGCTTCCCCACATGTGGGGTTGAGGCTAGGTGATGCTAGTGTGATATTATGTTGCAACAACTCCAATCCTTTCTTTTATTTCTAGTTAGTTACTATGCGGAACTGTGTCTATTAGGGGCTTAGGATGGACCAAACAACTCGCGATCCACCTCGTCGCAGAGTTGCACAAGCTTGCTCAACATGCAGGGGTCGCAAAATAAGGTGTGATGCTGGAGTGCCAAAATGCAGTCTGTGTATTGATCTTAATGTGGAGTGTGTATATCTCGACTCGCAATACTCCAAAATTGATGCTGGAACACGTGTCGTTTTGGAAAGAATTCAACGTCTAGAAGACCGTCTCCTCTCATCATCGCAATTTTCTGTGTCGAACACTGCGGCAGATCTAGGTCTGCCTCGATCAATGATGCTGGAACACGTGTCGTTTTGGAAAGAATTCAACGTCTAGAAGACCGTCTCCTTTCATCATCGCAATTTTCTGTGTCGAACACTGCGGCAGATCTAGGTCTGCCTCGATCAACACAAGTTAGTTGATATGGAAGCTTGCTAACAATGAGCTTTTTAGATCAACCTAGCATCTTCGAACCTGGTCACAACGATATTATGCTGACGCTTCCAGTAAGCCATGAAGCTAATGCCGATCATGTCTACCGCTGGCCAATCGTTCAAGAACTCTTAGACCGGGGACTGCCTGAAACTATAAATCCAGAACGGCCACCTACATTTCCAAAGTTATGTGATGTGACAGACATATTTCTGTTAGATCTTCCTCAACACAGCTTGAATATTGGAATCGGGTCATGGCACATTTTTGACGATGAAAGTCTTCAATATTTCAGGCGTCAGCCTCGGATTGGTTCCATTGATTTTTGGGATATCTTACCGCAATATGAAAACTTGATCAGTGCTTTCTTTGCTAATATTCATGCTTTCTATCCGATTATTCGTCAAGAGCAGATATATAAAACTTTACACGCAGCCTTTAATTCTGAGGTCGACCAGCACGGTTTGCAGGATGATGAGAAGCCGTCGCAATACTGCGTTCTGTTGATGGTTCTCTGTCTTGGAGCCCTCGCAGTTTCTGGAAATGTCCAGCTCCCCAAGATGCCCCTCCAACCACAAGAATCTTCTCCAAATTTGTGGGCGAGGAGGCAAGACAATCTGCCAAAAGACAACCTAGTGGTGGTAGAGTTCGTTGATAGTCTAGAAGATCGACTTTGGAAAAAAGTCCAGCTACTCCTAGGATCTGTCTCGCTGGAAGACAGTCTCGGAGCAGCACAATGCTTCACACTTGCAAGGTATGAATATCATAGATGGAGACAATGATACCTCTAAAGCAGCTACTGCATGTTGAAGTAAGAAATAGCTGACGCTAATGCCATGAAAGTGTATATCTAGGAGCGAAGGGCCGAGCGGTTGACTCTGATCATAATATACATGTGGCAGCGAGGAAATGCAAGGTCATCGCAAGAAGGTATGCGAGTCAGGATGCTTTTGAAATCCAGCATTTCTAACGGATATTGTGCAGGGAAACCCTCATGCACAAAGAATATCCTGAGTTCTCTGATCCCTTTCGACGCCTCTTTTGGGTCGTGTATGTCAATGAGAGCGACTTTGCATCGGAATTTTCGCTCACGCCGCCATCGGGAATGACTCTCTTTGAAGATGTTGTCCCCTACCCATCTCCGGACGAAACTGACTCCGAGATGGGTTATGATACAGGCCTTGACAAATCTCACATGTCGAACTCTTTTCCAGACTCAAGACCTTATGATAATTTTACTGCCTTTCAGGTCAGCACCAGTTCAGCAATTCGGCGCTTCATCAATCGAGCCACTGCAGTCTTATACAATCCACATGAAGTACGGCGAAAGGAGAACCATACAGCTTACATTACGAGGCTGCATAGGATAGCCTGTGAGCTACGATCTCATCACGAAGCTCTACATAAAGGTTTACCTCCGTTTCTGCTATCGACTGATCCTACTGATTTCTGGCCGCAAATAAACCCCGGGAAATCAACATCAGCAGATACGATAGACCGGACCCGCTTCTCAAACCATTTGTGGAATGTAGCGCGGCTCAGGGGTCGATATTTCGCTGGACTATACATCATAAACCGCCCTCTGTTAGAAAACGTGCTGCTTAATCCGCACCTAATCGATCTTCATCCCAGCAAGACTGAAGTGCTTGATTCCTGCAGGGAATGTCTATTCGGCTGCTCTGGGTTTGTAAAGACATTTTTCACCGAACCAGCAAACTGTCTGACCAACTTATTTGCAACGGGGATGGCGTAAGTTTTTTGCCTTCCATCATCTTTGGCGAGCTACAAGCTTATGAAGTTTCTAAAATTAGGACATTTACTATGGTTATTATCCTCATGGTCGCGACTACAATTCCGGCATTTCGTCTCCTTCTACCAGCTGATATTGAGAGTGTCATCTCTATGGGAAGACAAAATATGCGCCGCTTCAGCACCTGCGTTAAGGAGTTTGAATGGCACAATGCTGAACTCGAGAAGGTTGACCGCGGGCGGCACAAAATTAACCGCACGGATTCGTGATTGTATCATAGTGTTATTTATTAAGGCTGATGTGTCACCGATTGGAGGAGGAATGGCTGCCCGTGTACTGTTGTCATTGCAACGAGAACCTCTGAGCTACGGGCAGACCGTATGCCGAACTCTAGTATGGTTACAAAATAACTCGAAAGTTATGCAAAATTAACACTCTCGCTCATCCCCTAGTTCACCCTTGCTTCACCAGTTATAGCCGTAGTTGGTCTTAAGTAGTGTCCTCGCACCAAGGATGGAAGCGGGTAAGGAAGGGGAGAGCTATTGGGAACGGGGGAGGAGGGGGAACCGGGGG
>JPKA01000826.1:0-11032 GCA_000750875.1 Pseudogymnoascus sp. VKM F-4517 (FW-2822)
GGAGCTGGGAGGGTTTGTGTGACGTGAGGCTCGGGGAGGGGGGTACGGGGCCGGCCTTCTGTGAGACAAGGCGGGGAGTTTTTTTTAGGGGGGGAAGATTGCGGTTCACTGCACTGCGTTGTACGACTGCTGCTGGTATCAGTTTTGTAGCGGTGACATTTGTAACTAGCTAAGCCATTGTTTCGTGGTACGAACTAATATCCCATGCGTTGGAATGACAAACATATCGATCAAGTTTGGTTCCTTCCAACCCGTCCTCTCGATGTGAGAACAATATCCTCCAATCTTCCTTCAAATCCCTTCCTTCAGATCAAGATAATAAGCCCATAGCCGTACTCAATTTGTTCTCCCCACTCCCAAATATCCCAACTATCAATCAAACATCTCAGGTGCCTCAGCACATATAAATAAACATAAAACTAAACTTAAACATCTCCCCCACTTATTGCCGTTTGCTGTATGTGGTGTAGTGTAGCTAACCCCACGCGTGAGGAAAGCCTAATAATACTCTTTATCCCACTTCTTCGGGTGTCTAATAACCGTCCCCGGCGGATGCCCATCAGCCCCAAACCGACACCCAAACGCCGCACACACCCCGTCCTCACCCTTCCCATTGCCCCCGACGGCCGCGAGATTCAGCCCCACGCTCGGGCAATGGTGGCCGTAGATGCAGTACTCGACATCGCAGTCCTGGCCGTTCACGCAAGGGTTCAGACGCGTCAGATACGCAATGGCCTTAAGCTCCTCCTCGGACGCCTTGTGCTTGTGCTCGAAGACGCATTCGTCGCCCTTGGGGCACGGGCCGCGGAGGTAGTGGTTATTGCAGAGTTTTGTGTTTCCGGCGCGCCGCTTCGTGCGCTCCAGGACGATGGCGGAGATGGTCAGGGTGGGGTCCAGACCGCGGTCGCCGGGGACCCAGTCGTCGAGTTTGGGGTGGGGCGTGATGATGTTGAGGGCCGTTGCGGCGCCGGCGCCAGAGGTGCCGTTCTTGAGCGTCACGGGGAAGACCATGGGTGGGGGTGTAGTAAGGGGGATGCTGGTGACGCCGGCCCAGGTGTTTGGCGGGGTCGGGCTCTGGCCGCGCCCGTTGCTTAGGGCCTGCACCTGCGACGGGGGGAGCCCGTGCGACAGCTGCTGGAATTGGCTATAGGGGGATTGGCGCTCGATGAGCTTGTCGTTGCGGAAGATATGGTCAAAGTTTAGGACGCGGGTGCCGGTGGCGGCGAGCTCGCGCACGATGGGCGTGCCTTCGATGATGGAGACGCGGCGGGTGGTGGAGTCGTCTCTTAGGATTTTGTCGAGGAAGGGCGCGTAGCCTGCGTCGTGCGAGACGCCTAGCAGGATTTGTTTGCAGTTGTGGTTTCGAATATTCCATCTTGTGGCCTCTGTGGGAAGGTTCGTCAGTAGGTGTCACACGATCAAAACCACATCATATCATGTTGCGCGCAAAGGAAGCAAGCATACCTCTAATCTTTGAATCCGCCCTCTCCTTCCCATGGCCAACATCAATAAAGTCAAACGAGGCCTTGCCCTGCGTAAAGCCTAACGTGAACTCGCGCAGATCCTCGGGATTATCCAGTACGCCAACCCGCTTCATAGCTTTAGCCAGGCCGGAGACATTCGCAAAGATTTTAGCTATAACTTCGACATCTTCTGGTATATTGGGGCATTGTTCGAGCGCCGCATTTCGGAGGGCATTGGCTGCCTTTTTACCGCCTTCAAGTCCTTGTCGTATATATTCTTCATGGAACTGTGGAGGGTTGCGCGGTCAGTTGTGGGATCCCTTCATGGCTTGGACAGAAACGAGCAGTAGGAGGGTCCTTACAATGGTACCATCACCGTCAATTAACACAATTATGTAGGGATTTCGGTTCTGTTCTCGTGAGCTAATGGCCGCGACCATGGAGGAAGTGTGAGCTGTAGAACCTTCAGAGATTCATTGTCGGTATTATATTGTCCCAGTCGCTGATTTGTGGCAGTCAACTGCTGCTGGATCTCCCTACGACTACGCCTGGCATCGTCCAAGTCCAGCTGGGCATCCTCTAGCTCTTTTGAAAGACGTTGGTTCTCGCCCTTGAGGTCGGTTTCCAGTTGATTAATGTAGACAAGGAGTTCCTATGGGGGGTCGTGCCTGTCAGCTGGGGGCTCGTTCGAGGTGAGGTCAACGGGGGTGGAGTGGTTTGGCAGCGAACCTTTATAAAACCGAACGTATCTGTTGTTTGAGACTCAATAATGCGATATCGATCAAGGAATTGGGCCATTGCTCGGCGTACGGCTCGAGAGTGTCGAGCTCACTCAGTGAAGTTTTGATGAATTGGTGGCCGTCTGGAGCCTCGTCTTGCCTTATGGACCGCTGTTTGACTATTTAGGTTTTATTATGGACAAATCTTTGCCGTCTGAATGTTCTTTCTTCAGGCAGAAAAGACTAAAGATTAAATAGGGTATTCGGGCGCGAAGTAATGTTTCTTGATGGTTTGTGGGGGGGAAGTAAGAAAGTTGAATAGGTAACTTTTGGTGTTACCGTCAAAGTGACTTTTGCTGATACTTAAGTTTAAGTGACTTTTGTGGTTTAACTCACGTTAAGCTTGACCAAACCGCTGGCGACACGGATAAGGACGAGCAAACAGACCGACAACAGGGATGCGGGCGTCAACGGTCGACTGTTCAGGGACCTTCTATGTCCTTAGTTTGTGGAAGGGACGCATGTTTTATATATTAATTAAATTAATCCCTATGCGCCGTTACATCTGCCATTCTTTTACCTGCGATTTACATTTGCCATCCCATATGAATTTCACCTGCCATTCATATAACCTGGCCCTTGCACCTGACCTTCAAGCCTAATCGCAAAAAAATCTACAACGGCACCTTATCAGACACCGCCCTGCTATCATTCAGTCGTAACCCGTTCGGGAGCATCAACTCTAACGAACGAACAAACAAACAAACAACACAGCACCTCACAGCACAGCATGCCCAAAATCCCTTTCCACCACAATATACAAAGCCATCCCATCCCATCCCATTCCGTTCCGTTCTATCCCAACGCCTACCGAGCACCAAAAACCGCCTCTCCACCCTCACCGCCACTCTGTCACAGCCCGCTGGCTCCCTGGAACAGGAACAACCCCGCGCCGTAACCCCATGGAATATACGCGCCAGGCTGTTCGCGCCCGTGTATTAATACCCCCCGTTTCACACCCCGCATCCCTGCCTAGAACAAACATACTAAACTGATCATGTGTGCAAAAAGCTAACAGCTATAAGCCGGTTTTTTAAGTAGTGAGAGAGTGGGGTTCTAGGTTTTAGGCTCAGCGGTTTGTGCGACAAAGTCATCGTCAAATGTTGGTTGGTGATGGATACATCAGGTTCTAAATTTAACCACAAGCGCCTATATTATCAAAGTGTAAAAGGGTGAACATCCATGCTATTTTTTGTATGGTTTTGCAATCTGGAGTATACAAATACATCAAGAACAGAAATCCAAAAGCATACATATCAAATCATACAAACCCCATCCCCATCCCCAACCCCTAGCCGCCGTGGTCCAAGATATACATTATATAACCTCCCAATTACCCCCCCACCGACAACCATCTCAAGGCACCTTACTCCACCCCCGCCACAGCAGCCGCGGGGTGGCTAGCAGGCGGGTCCTTATGCAACATATGATGTCCAGCCCGTTCAACCACCTTGGTCGTGCCATTTCTTGACACCCCATGCCCGTTACTAACATAGTCCTCATTCGCAAACGCAGCTTCATCCGGATTCTGTGCCACTCCTCCGCTGCTGCTGTTGCCATAGCCAGGGTTGCCGGATTGCGCAGCATTACCGGACTGAGCTGCAGTACCAGACTGGGCTGCATTGCCGCCATAAGCAGCGTTACCAACATAGTCCTCATTCGCAAACGCAGCTTCATCCTGATTCTGTGCCACTCCTCCGCCGCTGCTGTTGCCATAGCTAGGGTTGTCGGATTGCGCAGCGTTACCGGACTGAGCTGCAGTACCAGACTGGGCTGCATTGCCGCCATAAGCAGCGTTACCAGACTGGGCTGCATTGCCGCCATAAGCAGCGTTGCTAGCTTGTGTCTCCTTCCCGCCATAAGCAGCGTTACTAGCTTGCGTCTCCTTCCCACCATAAACCGCGCCGCCGGGCTGTGCTCCACCGGCGGCGGAAGGCGCATTGCTACCATAGCCACCCTGGGCAACCTGAGAATCATAAGCAGCATCGCGAGTCTGCGCGTCGCTACCAGCATAGGCGGTATTGTTCTTCACGTTGTGGTTGTTAGACTTGTGGGTAGTCTTCGTCTCCTTGCTGCCATTGGACGTGTGGTTCGCCGCCTGCGCCTTCTTGTTGGCAGCCGCCGAGCTGCGGGGGCTGACCTGGTCGTAGTGGGCGTCAGCTGGGGCGCCTCGGTCCTGAGCATGCTGCATATTGTAATCGGAGGCTACCCCCTCCTGGGCCTGCGAGCCACGCGCGCCACCGGCAGCTAGTCCTCCTGCGGCGGCTCCGGCGGCAATGACGCCGCCGGTAGTAGCTACCTTTTGAGAACCGGATTTTTGGGCCGTTCCTTGAGTAGCCCCAGTGCCGGCCGCTCCAACAGTAGGTTCGTTGGGGTAGGACTCGTCGATTCCAGTACCATATGCTGGCTGGTTAGTTGCGCCGCCACCGTATGCTGGCGGGTTGATCGCACCACCACCATATGGCGCCTGGTTGGCCGCACCACCACCAGCCCCACCATACGCTGCCTGGTTGGCCGCACCAACACCACCACCGCCACCCTGAGTCCCCTGTCCCATACCACCCCTATCCATAACCTCCCTCTCCGTAGACTTAGCCCAAGCAGACGAGTCCGCATTACCAGCAGACGACGGACCCTTCAGCGGCGCCCCATTAGGCGCAACGAGTCCCCCCGTGAAAGCCGGAGCATCAGCGGTACTGGGCATGCGATCGCGGTACGCAAGATCAGTCGTGCCATGGCCAGCCGTTGCTCCCGGCACCGACGCCTGCTGTCCTCCATACCCGGCGCCTGCTACGGATCCCCCGAGAGGCGCTTGGCCGGTACGGTCGCTGTATGGTTGGCGCGGCGGGTCCGAGAGGCGTTTCTGGTCGTCCTTGCTAAGCCTCCTCTCGTCCTTGCTGAGGCGTTTCTCGTCTTTGCTATGTCTCTTGAGTTTGTCTTTTCCTAGGTCTGGATGGGGTTGTTAGTGCTTGCTTTAGAATATGATACGATGGGACTCACGGAGGAATCCTAGGATGCTGGAGCGGCGACTGGGCTTCTCCTTTGCTGTAGAATAGGATACGATGGGACTCACGGAGGAATCCTAGGATGCTGGAGCGGCGACTGGGCTTCTCCTCCTTGGAGGATCGGGCTGCTTGCTGCTCAACCTGTGTTGGTTTGGCGTAAGCTTGGTTTGCCGCAGTTGGCTGGGTAGGATAAGCCTGGCTTGTTCCCGGAGGCCGGGCGGCATAATCCTGCTGCGCAGTAGTTGGTCCGCTCCCATAGGCTTCATGCTGTAGGGAACGCTGGGCCGCATTGGCTTCATTCCTGCGGAGTTCCGCAGCCTCTTCGGCGGTGACTCCGGCAGCGGCCATAGGCAATCCATAGCGAGGGTCTTTCACTCCCCTTCCATAGTCGTTCCCAGGAGGAACATCGACATCGCCATACTTCGCTCCAGAGGGCTGACCTGCCTTGGACGCAGATTTCTTGGCGGCTTTGTCGGCTTTGTGCTGTTTTGTGCCCTCGTACCCTGCACCTGCCGCGCCAGCACCAACCACGCCAGCTCCGGCTACCCCAGCACCTTTGTGGCCCGCTTGATCACCACTAACGGCGTGGGCAGCCTCAGACTTCGTAGTCGCTACCTGAGGCTGTCCCTGGGCTCCATAGCTACCTCCCTCATAAGCGCCGGGACCGCCGCGTCCAACACCCTCGCCATATCCCGAACCAGCCGGGGCTTTATATCCCACGCCACTAGGCAGTCCAGAATCCTCCCTCGCGTCCGGATCGGTATATTTCTTGCCATCGGCCGTGGTGACGCTAGTATAGCGTGGTTCTCTTTCATGGAATCTGTCAGCTGTGTACGCTCCGCCACCGCCGGGAGTGTGTTCATACGCGCTCTCTGGCGTTGAGACGCCTTCTCCTGAGTTCGGATCGATTATGCTCGCCAGGCGAGTCCTGTACTGGCCCGACGCTGTTCGCTCGACCAGATGGTGACCTGATACTGTTCTTCCCACCACTTCGCCATGGGGTGAGTCCGTCTCCTGGGGCGCTGCTCCTCTTGAAGTGCCTGCTGCACCTGCTGCACCAGCTGCGCCTGCCACGCCTGCCGCGCCAAGTCCAGCAGCAGCAGCGCCCTTACCACCAAGCCCAGCGGCATCCTCGCGCTCATAACCCTGAGGAGCCTTAACAGTCTGCGTCGGTGAAGAGACAGGGGCGTAGGCCTGAGGTTGAGCATTGCCTGCTACCTTGGGCTCCTCAGCGCCTCCGAGCCGAGGATCAACAGCCTGCTGCGTATAAGGGTTGCGGCTCTCTTTGTGCTCGCCAGATCGCTGTTTGCGGTGGCCATTTCCGTTTTCCTTCTCTCCTCTGGCCGCCTTGTCACTTTGGTCGTAGGTCGCCTCATTCTCTCTTGCGGCTTGCTCCCTCGCTACCTTGGTTTTCGCCTCCCGTTCCTTCTCGGCTTGCAAGTAGTCATCTTCGGTCTTACCATATTCCTGTGCGGTCGAGGGCTGGCTGGGAATGGAGTCCCTCTCCCTGTTGTAGATTTGAGATTGACCACCACCGGTCCCGCTACTGGTCCCACCATAGTAACCACCTGTCGAACCTTGGACGTCGCGGCCAGTATGCTCATATTGGCCGCCACCACCAGACCCATACAAGATCTCATCCTCGACATGCTTGCCGGGACTCCTGGATAACTCATTAGACACTACAGAACTATAAGGAAGATGGGTGGTATCATTCTCACAAGATGCTCTTGATTTTTTCCATGATTAATACCGTCTCAGATGCCTTTGGGTTGTCAAGGATGTTGGAAGGAAGTAAGAAAGGACATGGGTAGTGGGGGGGGGATGATAATATCGGAAAGGATGGCAATAAATGGTAAGGTAAGAGGGGGGCAGCTAGTTATTCATCACCCGTGGACTACGTAACCAAGAGAATGCCAGTGAAGCCTTACTAAGGGAATGTCTTACATATCCAATTCCAAGTAAGAATGATGATGCATTGATCGCGTCAGTGGTTCCGTGGACTACGTAACCAAGGGAATGCCAGTGAAGCCTTACTAAGGGAGTGTCTTACATATCCAATTCCAAGTAAGAATGATGATGCATTGATCGCGTCAGTGGTTCCCCACAATCCGGCAGATTCCCCTAGATTCCCCTATATCCCCTACCTTTAGCATACCTCTAGGCTGTCCAGGTGGAACAGGTTCCAATGGGATTCCAATAAGTTCCAATGGGATGGACCGGATCCAGTCTTGTGAGAGCGGCCTAGTGATATTTTCGTCCGAGAATTTCAGGGCGAGCTGGGACAGGGAAGATAGCTCTCGATGTGTCACCGTTTATGGCAGACTGGATACTAACTTTTGATGGTAGACGTCATACCCCTCCTTTTCGGTCTGTTCGTAGCCGGTTTTCTGCCACCGCCTTGAGCTTGGAACAGGGCACGCTTATATAAGCATATTTCGACGGCACAAAATAATAATCACGTGCGCGGTGGCCCATTGGTGTGCTCAGGAACAGAAGAGACCACACCATCGCATGTATGGTGGAAATCTCCAAAATCCAGTAAGTAGCATGGATTGATATTAAAATTCGAATCTACAAAGAAGTCATAAGCACCACAGTCTTCTGTCTGCCGTGTACGTACCGCTCTTGCCAATCAAAGAATCCGCTTCTTTTCCTTCCCCTGGGTTGTTGAAGCCCGTGATAGAACGCCAAACGCTGGACGTACAAGTTGATATCTCTCGCCCCTTTGCCCATTAAAACGCCGCGAAAATATCATGGAGCGCTGTAGACATACACCTCGTGCGAGACATCTATGCCGCTTCTCTCATCTCTCTCATCTTTCTGCAGCTCATCTCCATCCCCTCTGTAAATCAAAACCAAGCAAGCGTCTACTCTTCCTGCGCCCATCGCCTCTCACGTAGCGGCATCTCCTCTCCCTTCTTCTCCCTCGTCCCCTCCGTCTCTCCCCTCCAGGCGTAGTACTCTCCCAACCTCACCTCGGCGTAAGAAGCGTAGTCAAAGTCGATTTGTGAAATGACCGACTGGATGATAGCCCAGATGCCCCAGTACAACCCAGGAACACCACGGAACACGTCCACGCTCTCAAACAGTGCCTGCGCCTCGGTCTCCAACTCTTCGCTAGTCTTGGCGACGTTTAGGTGCGCAAAGTAGCTGGCCACGTACTCGCGGATGAAATCGATTCGCTGCGAACGTGTCGGCAGGACGCTGAAGTCGCAGTCGAATCCTCCCCACTCCGCGAAGTGGTTTGCAATGTCAAAAGCCGCCGGTGACGGGACCGCATACTCGTAATCAATAAACGACACCGTAGTCACCGGCGTCTTCGCCGCAACCCCATTCGCCTCCCCCTTCGCCGTCGGCTCAACAATCACATTCCCACTCAGCAAATCGCAATGCGCAAAGACCAGACTATTCTTCCCAAGCCCTGGCCTATCGCTCAGCTCCGCAATCGTGCGCTCCAGCTCCTTCTGCAGCTCCGCCTGGCGCGCCCTCTGCTCCTCCGTCGCAGTCGGCAGCGCATAAATCCACTTCTGCGTCACGGTCCACACATTCGGCGCCACCTTCCCCGGCGCAACCCCATCAATCTTCCTCTGCACCTCCGGGTCCCTCCTCTCCGTCGGAACCATCGCCTCCATCGCCTCGCTCGCCACCTCCTCGACCGGCACCCTCGTGTTCGGTAGGCACGGCACCACCGCATGCCACTGCGCCAACCGCTTCGCAACAGCCGTGTACACGTCCCTGTTTCTCAGGTCCCCCGGCGCCGTCACCGACCCAGAGATGTACCGGTACACCATGCCGTTGTTGAAGCGCGCGAGCAGCTGCGGCGCCAGCCCGTGCCCCATCAGTAGCTCGTGGTTCTGCGTCTCGCGCTCCCGGTCGATGATGAGGTCTGTGCCCTTGCCGTAGGCGCGTAGGAGCACCGCGCTGTCGTCGATCTCCTGCGGGGTCAGGCCGGGGCGCACGTTCATGGCTTTGAGCAGCGTGTTGGTGATGCCGTCGGTGAAGCGGACGAACTCAATTTTGCCGTCCGTCTTCTCCCAGTCGGGGAAGACGGAGAGGATGAGGCGGAGGGCGGAGGACTGGGAATCGGAGGGCGAGTAGGTTAGGGGTACGAAGCGCACCGTCGAGGTGCTGTGCTTGCGGGACACCATGCTGGGGCGTGGGTCGTGGGTGTCCAGTGCGCGGGCTTCGAGAGTCGGTATTTGGAGAACCGATGGGACCAGGAGGAGGGCGGTGTATACAGTCGACGAGTCTAAGAGTCTGTAGTCTTACGAACAAGTGTCAGTAACTCACAGCCCGATCGCCAGCCGAGGGAGCGTGCAACCTGGGAGGTTGAACGTCGGGAACCGCCAAGGGCAGAGTATACGTACTCGCCTCTCTCACAACAAGACTCGTTTCACTCAGGCAAGTTAAAGTGGAATCTATATATCTCTCTCTTGCAGAAGCAATATATAAGAACAATCGAGAGCAGAAAAACGAAGGGCCGAGGGAGCGAAGGCGTACTTTATAGGTAAGTTGGGCGGCAAGGAAGTTGTTATCGTAGGAAACCCCATATATCTCTCTCTCTTGCAGAAGCAATATATAAGAACAATCGAGAGCAGAAAAACGTAGGGCTGAGGGAGTGAAGGCGTACTTTATAGGTAAGTTGGGCGGCAAGGAAGTTGTTATCGTAGGAAACCCCCACAAAGCAATTCACCAGACAAGTTTACGTTCCCTTTTCCCCTCGACAAATAATGTCGCGTGCCCCCCTCACCGTTCATTGTCGCTAACGCCATTTAGCGGGATCCAGTCGCCTTGTTTAGGCATGGCGCCGAGGAGATTAGCCCGTTAAATGCTAGCGAGAACTTTGTTATTCGAGGACGGGCAGACGAGCACGTGAGAGTATATTTTGTATTGTACCATTTTTTGGAAATTTGATTCATTTTAACGAATTCCCGTGACTATAATTTTTTACATGTTATGATACCCTTTGTCGGCGCTAAATAGTTTTTCTACATGTTCCCCTTTGTTCTCCTAATAACTAGTACCTGAAGTCAACCTTGCTCGTCGTCCTCTCACGGATCCAGTCCCTCTCCTTCACCTCATCCTCCTTCGGCGAGGTTGCCCGCGCTCGGCTCCAAAGCTGCGAGCTTTCCAGCGCTGGTAGTTCTTCCAGATCACTAGCCCCTGCCGTCGTAGATTTACGGCCCGTAGCAGGTGCAGGCGCGCTGATCGGCTCGTCAAAAATCGTAGGTGGTGTAGGACGCTGCGCCAGAGTACGCGTACATGGCTCCCAAAGACCCTTAGACGTAGAAACGGGCTTGGGTTGAGCTGGAACCGGCGGCGTCCATAGCCCGGTGCTGAGAACTTGAGGGGCCGAGGCCGGCTGGACCGGCGGTTCTGGGAGGGATTCGTGCAGCCAGCGACGCACGGTGGCGGTAGCAGCCACGGGCTCGGTGGCCGACCACAGGCTCGTAGAAGTGAGTTTTGGAAGCTCTACAGATAGCTGTGCCGATGGCTTCTTAAATGCTGGGCTAATGATGGGAGTAATGCTCATTACCATTTTTGGATTTTGTTGTTCTCGTTGAGGATCGCGAGGCTGCCAAAGGCCTTTAGACGAAGAAGAAGAAGTGGGTCTCGATGGCGATTGTGCGGGAGGCGTCCACATGATGGGAAGAGATTGAGTCACAACCAACTGAACCTGAGAATCCGGGGAAGCTTCGTGTAGCCAGCTACGAACAGTAGTCGTGGCAGCCACCGGCTGTTTCACCGACCAGAGGCTTGTAGAATCGAGTTTTGGCAACTC
>JPKA01000827.1:0-17035 GCA_000750875.1 Pseudogymnoascus sp. VKM F-4517 (FW-2822)
TGTCAAAGCTGCCTCCTTTGTCCTATATTGATTCTTGTCGCAAGTTTCCTAATATTAAACATTTACAAGATGAATGATAGTCTCCAACTTAATTAACATATAAATATGTGTGACTGAGTATTTTTTCCGAGTATTGGCGCCCGCCACACATTTGCTCCTAGCTGATTACATTCCGGCGATACAGTAGCTTTTATACAAACAATCCTTTATTAATTCTAATCTATACTATACTATAGAAATTTGACTCTTGCTCTATGCCTTTGAAAACAGTGGATTTTCGGCAATTTTGTGGTGATAATTGTAGTTGACTGTTGTTTGAATTGTAACCTCACTCGTGGCGTTCGCCCTGCGAGGCATTCTAAAGAGTTGTGCTTCTCACTACTTACATTCCGCTATAACGCTCTAAACAGGAAAATGAAACCCAGATACCTTAGGGTACCGAAGCTTTAGCAAATTCATTATAACCTTCACCCCCATTTTAGCAATTCTTTAGTTCTGCGCCCCTATGATGCTCCTATTCTCTAAACAGGAAAATGAAACCTAGATACCTTAGGGTACCGAAGCTTTAGCAAATTCATCATAACCTTCACCCCCATTTTAGCAATTCTTTAGTTCTGCGCCCCTATGATGCTCCTATTCGGCAGTCCCACCGAATTTAATAAATCGCGCCCAAAATATTGCCTGGTAATGCTGCCAGTGTGCTACCATCGTGGTATTTCTTCCCGCTCATGAACTCATCATTCTCCTTGAGTTCGCCCGCCATGTCCGCGCCCTTCCGCAGCATCGTGTACCCATCTAGCTTGTCGGCCGGCCTCCTTTGGAACCCGTACCACAGCCCCAGCCCTGCGGATAGCGCTGCCCATAAGCAAAAGAGCGCGAGGACGAAGTAGCCCACCTCGGATCCCGGAATAAGTGAAGCGATGGACAGGATCTTGCCCTCGCGCGAGGATGTCAGCCCTGTGGCGGTCCATTCCTCCTTGAAGCCCGAGGTAATATCGTACATGAGGTTCGAGGCGTCAAGAGCGTGGGCGAGATTTATGGAGCGCAGGAGAGAATCTGTGTCGATGAAGCTCTCGTATCGGAAGACAGTCTCAAACTTGCCCGGTTTGAGCCCTGGCAAGCCGCCCGATATGTAGTGTTGTGAGGGGTCAGCGCCCAGTGTACCGTTGGTCGTGTAGCCAAAGCGCCGGGCGCCCTTGAATCCCAGAGTCGTACTTCCATTAGGGCTGGACCTTTGAAAGTCGTGGAAGGTGGAGGTTACGCCGTCCAGTTCCGCGGTCCCAATATCCGAGGACGTGACGCACCGGACCCCGATGGGGGGAGCGGCGTCTAGGACCTCGCCAGTGGAGGATCCGCGGAGCATAGTGGTTAGGTCAAAGGGGTCGTTGGCATTCATCGGGGAAGCGGAGCTGGATAAATCTCCCTTGAGCGCGAAGAAGGTGCTGTTCAGAGTATAGGTACCGTTGGATGCTTTGACGATCGGGGAGCCCATCCCTTCAACGGAGGGCCCGACGGTGGAGTTGAAGGTCAGAGAAGGCTCTATGTCCCCGTTGAGGGGGTTATGGCGGTGCTGCCACGCGACATACTCGACCACCAACGAGCCGTTGCCCTCGTCCGCCTCAAAACCGGGATGGTCCCCATCGTACTTGAGTGAGTCGCCCTGCGAGCCACTTGTCCCAATCTCGAAATATGCGAGAACATTTGGATCAATACTGTTGACCCTACCTCTGGCTCCCAACACCTTGTAACCCAGGACGATCGCATCCCCCGATGGAGTCTGGAGTTTAACTAGCCCGGGGACAGCGACATTGCTGACCGCCGAGGCTGCTTTCTGGCTTAGGATTGTGAATTGGGATGCGGATCGCACGATCGAGCAGTTATACTTGAAGCGGAGGCCCCACGCCTGGCCCGACACCGGCTTGTCGGCTTGTGGCGCCAGGAAAAGGTCCGGGATAGACTCGGTTAGGGGCAGGCTATTAGGCAGGTTGTCGAAGACGGAGTGCTCGGATCGGTTGATGGATTCGCCACTAAAGATGATTCCAAGTCCCGGTATAACCGGAGAGGCTCCGGTTAGCCATGCCTCCTCTGCAGGGACATTTAAATTTGAACTACCAAAAATTGCGTCATATCTCTCATTGAAGGTGGTTATGTTCCGTCCTACAACAGAGGGGGCATCCGATGTCTTGATATATCCATCGCTAATCTCAAACACAAGACCGGAGAGAGGGAGGGCGATAAACGGGAGGATGCTTATGAACGTGAGAAGACACCACAACCGGTGGAACTCGCGACGGGCGATGGCATTAAGCCAGCCAGACGGGCTGCTCCAGGTGCCATTAGAGTGCATCAGAAGCGCTACGAGGTTAGGCGCTCCCCAGAAGGGTGACCGTAGCATAGAGGCTTCAACACCCACAAGCCCGAACTTTGCCCACGATAGGCCGAAGACACCAATAAGAAACCACGAGTAGAAGATTAGAGAGCCCGAGAAGGTGCGGTAGTTGACAGCATCATCGCGCGGGCTGTTCTGTAGGAGATGGACCCAGATAACTGCGAAGTATATTGTAATGATAGACGGGATGAAGATCAGAACTAACGGGCGTAGCCAATAGAGGCGGGGCGGCTGCTCTGGAACCGTCCCCGGCGAGCGCGGCTTCTCCAACTCCTGCTCGTCGGCCGCCGCGTGTTGGGGCTTCGCCGTGCTGATCGCGTCGGAGGAGTCTTGCAGGTGGACAAGATGACCCTTGACGGGGTCTGGCGCTTCGTTGGATGGCATGGCGATGGCGAAACGAGGGGAAAGTAGTAGGCCCGTTTTTCTGCGGAGAAGGGGGGGTGAGGGAGGATTTATACTTAGACTTTAGTACAAATACAGGAAGAGAAAGGGGCTCTAACATACCCTTGACTTATGAAAGATTCTTCGTGGTAGCCTTAATTAACCCCGGCCGCAACGCAACATGGAGTACATGCATCTACAAACTTAGAATGCACGGCGCCTTCCCGCCAGACACATTACCGTGATATCCAATGACATACCTAGACCCTGGAGCCGCCCCTAAGGATGCCAGGACCAATCTTCTTGCTAGGCAGGCTAAATAGGCATGGGCCGATGCACATACCTAAGTCCGCGTGACTCGAGCCGTTCCTGAGCCGTTCAGGTCCGTTCGAAAACAGGGTGAGCAAGGGGAAAGTAGTAGGCCCGTTTTTCTGCGGAGAAGGGGGGTGAGGGAGGATTTATACTTACTTTAGTACAAATACAGGAAGGGAAAGGGGCTCTAACATACCCTTGTCTTATGAAAGATTCTTCGTAGTAGCCTTAATTAACCCCGGCCGCAACGCTGGATGGAATACATGCATCTTCACAATTAGAAATGCACGGCGCCTTCCCGCTAGACACATTACCGTGATATCCAATGGCATACCTGGTCTCTGGAGCCGTCCCTAAGGATGACAGGACCAATCTTCTTGCTAGGCAGGCTAAATAGGCATGGGCCGATGCACATAGCTAAGACCGCGTGACTCGAGCCGTTCCTGAGCCGTTCAGGTCCGTTCGAAAACAGGGTGAGCAAGATTTTGCGAGACGTGCTGATATTTGCCCTATTCCAGGACCAGTTAAGTTGCATACAATTAGTACAGGGATACCGATCCTTAAGCCACCGGCCACGCCAGCTACACCAATCATGAGTCTGTCACTGACTGTTTGGTGACATCGTCAGCTTACTGCATGAAGCAGCCCTAAAATCGTGGCGGAGGCTGGCTCCGGGAGCCATCATTTCAGCCTTTCCACGCAATCCCGGTTCTCTAGGCGAATCAGGACTGGACTGTAGGACTTGGCGTCCGTGAACTGAGGGATATGGGGCCCTTCTATAATTAGATAATAATACTCTGCAGCAGCGCCCAACGACAGAAGGGATCAACGTCTACCCTGACAACTCCTAGCGGCAGGCCTGTGCACGCACGTTGCCTGATTAGGAGGGCGCTAATCTCTATGTAGATCTATCATTAACCTTACTATTCCTAAAATATAAAATGGGATAAACCACTCTGTAACTCTAATAGCGAAGTAGGAAATTGTTATTAGCTATATAGTAGTGTAGGAGGTAAATTTATACATAGTTACTATATAACCAATACTCTAGCTAAATCAACTAGTAGTTTCCAGTTAGTGTAATAGTAAGAGATACTAAAAGTATATAGAAATTGATAACTAAATTTAAAAGTACCTATTGATTTTTATCATAGTGGTTTTTTTCGGCGATTTGGGGACAGCCGTTACCCATAAATTATCTTAATATGGTTGCCTTCTGGCTACATATAGATGGACGCTACCCTAGAGCTGTGCTGTATTACACGAGGATATGTCCCATAAATGTACTCATCGAGTTCGGATCAGGTCACGGTCCATTGTAAGGAACAAACAATATAGAGTAGTGTAGTATTAAACCCCAGAACAGCGAATGAGAAAGCGCTGGTGTATATGGAAATATGTATTCTAAATAGGCGGTCAAGTAGAGTTGATTGACCCTGTATATCCGTCCCACCCCGTCCCATCCCATCCATCTATTTATCAGTCTATTACCAATCCATAAGAAAAACGCCATGCAATGCTCAAAGTATGTGTATGTTCAGTCCCGCTCAAAGAACGCCAGAGAAAATCCACCCCATATGCAGTAGTGGTAGTCCAATCTTTTGCACAGGTCCGTCTATACCATTACCACCCTCCATATACCAGTTCGTTCGTGATCAGCCGCATGGTCGAGAGCTCACATAGCTCCCGCTCCCATGCCAGCAAGCTTAACCCACTTCCCTCCCGCTCCAATGAGCGTCGCAAGCGTCGCGCACGCAATCGCGATCGCGAACGCGCCCCTGAGGCCATCCATATACGCACTAATAACACCCTCCACCACATCCGCCGCAAACGCCTCTCTAATCTGTCCCGCCCCGACCGCCAGTATAGTCTCGGGGTCGATGCCAGGAACGTAGATCTGGACTCTCTTCAACAGGATGTTGGTGAATGCTGTTTGGCCAGCAGACACGAAGAACGCGCCCCCGATCGTCTGTGTGAATAACACCATTGCGGTAGCGGACGACACGTCGGACGGCGCGGAGGTGGACTGCGCGACGATGATGGCGCACTGGATGGAGAGTCCGACGCCGAGACCGGCGAGGACTTGGTACCCGATCCACTGCGCCGAAGGTGAGTTGAGGTCCAGGGTGTAGATCAGACCGGCGCCAATGGCGGTGAATGCGCCGCCGGCGATGAGGACATATACGTAGTGTCCGAACATGGAAATGAGGACGCCTGAGACGATGGTTGCGATGGAGGTAGCGATGATCATCGCCAAATTCCTAATTCCACTCTCTGAGGGTGAGACGCCGCCAACAACCTGGAAGTAGATGGGGAGGTAGTAGAGGAGGACGAAGAAGGCACCGCCGAGGAAGGGGGCGTACAGCATCGGCACCCAGATTGTGCGTTTGCGCAGCAGACGACCGACCACCATGCCGCGCTCGCCAAGGTAGTATTCTACGCCGATGAAGATGAAGATGCATAACCCGAAGGCTACGAGCGTGCCGATGACGGGGCCGGAAGACCAGTCTTTGGTGACGCCGCCCCATTGGAGGGCGAGGATGTAGCAGACAACACCGATGAGGACGACGAGGTTGCCGAGGGGGTCCATTTGGAGTAGCTTCTCGCGCAGTGGGGCCGGGGTGGGGATCGCGGCCGGGGGCGTCTGGAAGAAGAAGATGATGATTATTGCGGCCACGCCTCCGATAGGGCTGGTAGATGTCAGCATGGAACCGGAGAGGGGTTGTTTGTCTTTCGACAGGAGTACTTACAGGTTAATGTAGAAACACCATCTCCATGTTGCGTGGTCGGCGAAGACGCCACCAAGGAGAGGGCCAATAACACTGGCGACTCCGTAGCTGGCGCCGAGAAGACCAGTGAAGGCAGGCGCCATCTTGGGCGAGGCCGAGAAAGCGATAATGGTGTAGCCGCCCGATGCAATGCCGGCGCCGCCCGCACCGGCGATGGCGCGGCCGACAATCAGGGCGGTGCTGTTGGGTGCGGCGCCGCAGATGAGGGAGCCGAGCTCGAAGACGGCGATGGACAGGAGGAAGGAGAGTTTTAGGGGGAAGTATTTATAGATTTTGCCCCTGGGGTGGTTTGGTTAGTTGGTTGTTCAGTTCGGCGAAGCGGGGGGCCATACCAGGTGGATTGGAACGAGCCAAGAGTCAGGAAGAAGCCGGAGCTGTACCAGGCGATTAGGTCGAGCCCTTCGAAGCCTTTAGTGTCGGTGATTTTGGGGATGGCGGTTGCGACGATGGTCATGTCGAGGGCGACGAGGAAGATTCCGAGGGCAAGGGCGACGACGATGGCGGCCATGCGGAGGCCGGTTGGGTAGACCGCCTCGGGCGTGTCGTCGGTGACTGCTAGGCCATCTTTGAGGGATGGGGCCTCACTATCGCTGGTGGGGCGGTCGGTGGTGGACTCGGCCAGCGTCCTTTTCTCCATCTTCTCATTGTCGAGGGAGGGCGACGAGGAGGGTAGTTGCCCAGTCATTGAGGGAGTTGGTGGCAGTTTTGCCAGGCTGCGGTTTGTTGTGGTTTGGAGTATGATGTGATAATATAAAAAGTAATAGGAGGTGAGACAGGTAAAGTGGGGGTGATGTGAAGAAGGGGGAGCGAAAGGGAGGAGGAGGAGCAGGCGGATGCTCGAATGTGGGAATTATAATTTGAGAAGAGAAAGAATATGACAAGAGAGAGGAACCTACACATATATATAGATAGATCTGCCATCTACCATCTGTCAGCCATGGAGTACATTGGTACTCGTACTTTTCTGGAAGTACAATTTGATGAGCGTGGAAATAAAGTTCTGGGTTGCAAGAACTACTTTCGGCGGATCCGCTGTGGTGGTGAAGGAGAGGAAGGAGAGCGACAGCGGCCCCACTTTGATCCACCCTCGTCACCATCACTCATGCTCGCTCATTTTGTACAACAGGTACAGGAAGTCCGCATTGAAGGTACATGGCGTATAGCTGATAATAATGCTGTATTCAGGGTACCATCTATGCAATTCCGTCCGTACTCCTTTCTAACTTAACGCATCATACTGGTCGCGATGCTGAGAGAAAGGAATAGTGTCTAATCTATGTCGTGGAAGTGTCAGCCCTCCTGTCTCCAAACCAAAGACCCATACGGAGAACTTTGATAAATCCATCATAACCCCATAAAGCCATAACTCACAAAGTATACAAAACTTCAACTCCTTGCATCAAAAGGTTCCATCGGGGAGCACAGCATGTTCAATGTAGAGTACAAACAGTACAATGACTCCAATCCCAAATAATCCCCAGAGCATCGAGTTTCAGCCCGTAGCACAACGCGGCCCCATAACCACCGAAAGGAACGTGCAAGGCATGAGGCTGCAGCCCACTCCATCGAGATCGGCAATAGACTGTGCATGCGGAGGCTGCGACAGGGCCGTATCCACCGATACTCGACTATTTGGTAAGGGAAACAGACCCTTCGCAGCTTCCTCCGCCGCCGACGGGGGAAGGCACGAGAAGGACTACGACGGCGAGAGAAGCGAGAAGTGCACAGAGTATGTGAAAGCGACGAAGGGGGTTTAGCCGCCCACGGCGAGTGACTCAGCGGCTGGGATGTTGGCGGATGGGGGCGCGAAATTGGTGAGACATATTCGTCCGCCGCCTTCCGCCGTGGCTTATCTAAGGTAATTTATGGAGTTATGGTCGGTGTTTAGTGCGGCTAAGTGAAGGGTGGGTGCACCGAGTATGGGTATGGGTCCCTGTAAGTACCACCATTGGAATCGTTCTGGATGCCTGTAAACGAGATTGAGTGGATATGTCAGCAAGATGGCCATAACATAACATAACGTTAAGGGAACAGGCCATTGAACGACCAAACAAACCCTGAATTTCGCACACGGCAATGTAAAACCCATTTAACCTCCGAAGCTGCGAGATCCCGTCGGACTTATCTGCTCGTTGTATTCGAGTATTTAACATCTCCTGGATCCAGATACTCTTGCATCGCATCTCTCATCACATCTGTCACTCCCCTTTCATCATGGCTGTTGTACCATGCATTACCCGTATATCCACCGGAGAGCATAGTTAGCACGGACTATTGCCTACGGCCACGGCCACGGCCACGGCAAAACTATGCGTCGTGGTTTTATGGTTTGACGTGCCGATACTCGATGATGGCTGGCTCAACTGGTAAGCTGCTCCACTTTTGATTATCTCCATGATTATCTCTAAAACCCTTCTCATATATCATTCGTTCTTATACGACCCTACTTTCCTATTATATAACTTTCGTGATTATCTCGAAGACCCTTCTCATATATCATTCGTTCTTATACGACCCTACTTTCCTATTATATAACTTTCTCCGCCCCCTCTTCATATATACGTCCCTTCCATACACCCCTTACTTCGTCCTCTACTTCCTATATAACCCCTCCCTCTCAATAACCTCCTCCACCCCCTCCGTAGCCAACCCGGCCACCGCCTCCCCCGCCTTCACTCTCCTCCGCACCTCACTCGAGCTCACCTCCTCCCCCCGCGCTCCCAACACCTCCAACCCCCGCATCCAGTCCCTCTTCCCACCATTCCTCTCCAACCACCCCCCCTCCCCTCCCAAACTCTCAACCCACCTCCTCTGCTCCCTCTCCTCCTCCTCACCCCCAGCGCGCAAATGCACCCTCACACCCCCTTCGAACAGTGGCCCTAACCCAGAAAGAGTGGGGGGATCGTAGTACCGCACCTCTAGTAGCCGTTTGAGCGTGTCGAACCCGAGGATGAAGACTTTCTTTGCGCTGGAATATGTCGATTCTTCGGCAGTAACGCGGGCTTTGTCGATGAAGAGAGCGTGAGGCGTGAGAGCGATATCCACGCCCTCCCCAGCGCGTAACTCATTAGCCGTCGTCCCCTCTTTGCCCTCCCCTGCGACCGACCCTGCGCCCTGATCTCCCACTACATCCTCAGCCAATACTTTCATCATCGTCACCCTCGTCTCCCTCCCCGCTTCAACATCGGGTTTGTCAGCGTTCTTCGTCGCTAACAACAGTAACACGCGTCGTGGATGTGGGTACCTCCTCTCATCCTGGGAGAAAAGAGCCGAACGCGCTAGGTGGAGGTGTGCAGTTGTGGGGGGGTTGAAGGATGAGTCGAGGATGAAAAGGGTTTTTGGCCTTGGGGTAGTAGGTGGGGAAGAGGATGCGAGGATTTGAAGGGGGGGAGGAGTTGTGGGCATTGTTTGGTGTGCGTGCTGGCGGTGCTGGGGTGTATATATTGTGCTTTGAAAAGAAGAGTGGGTTAGAGATGGGGTAGCGAGAAGGCGGCTGCGAAGATTAGGGGAGATGCAATATGATACTCGAGACGCCATGTGCATGGAGTGAGTGCTGTTTTCCGAGGCGCGGTGGGATGATCCGGGTGGTGACGTCGGTGGTTCGGGGACCGAGGGGCTGAACCGGGGCACTGGGCCCGTTAGTTTAGCGGCCGGCGCGGCGGGTTTGGGGCGGTGTCTGGACAGTGGTATGTATGAATGGGATTAATGGCTCTATTACTAGGGATGGGGAAATATAGAGAAAATTGCAAAGGAAATTATCACATTTTTAGTGTTTCGGGAAATACGTATTTTTCTACAACTTTAGTACAGAATAAATCTGTTTCATGCGCCAACATATCCATTGTGTCATCTATATCACCTCTCAAGTTGCATGCTCTTGGTCCTCGTGTCTCCAGCAATCTTCGTCGCTTGCTGCAGACGTTTAATCTTTTCCATCGCCTCCTTGCGAGAAATAACCACAAACTCATCTTCCCCTCCTAATATATCCACTTGCTCCTTGTGGAGATTAAGCACATACTCGTCCGACAAACCGAGGATGAGCCCTTTGGGATCCTTGAGGAATTCCTCCACAAGGCGATGGATGTCGGTTTTGAACGTTTCGAGGGCAACCTAAAGCATTGTTAATTATCTGTCAAGAGTTGGGAGAGTCCATATAGAGGAAGATAGTCACCTCATAATACGCCTTCAACAAGTCGTGAATCTCATCTTCGGTGTTTCGGGTAGCACGAGGGTGGACCTCGTCGAAAAGCTGGTTAAGTCTGTTGCTATCAATAACAACCCAACCACTGGTCAGTTTTAGCATCTCTGGAACCAATTTTGGCACTTCCTTGTCCGCATAGGCTTGAATAAACGACGCAGGTGGATTTTTCGCGCTATATCGCATGAGCGCGGCAATGAACCTGTCACTTTGCGCAGTTTTAACTTTAGTCTTAAAGTTGTCATCGGTCGTTACCAGAGGAAACGTTGAGTTTCTGTGGCAAATATTGCGTAGTTTGAGAGTTGCGCAGTTCAGAGACTGGGTCTCAAATTCGTCGATAGTGTTCTTCAGCTCGCTTGCGGTATGAAGGGGGACTGAAAACTCAGTAAAAACACGATCAAGAATCAATAAAGAAACCTTCTTGCTCATCTTCACTACCTCCTCCAAGTATGCCTGCCCGAAAGATTCCCACTTGCTAGTCTGCTGGGTAAAGAGAGGTCTCATCACGGCTGGGTTTGTCATACTGTTGAGCTCTTCTCCTCGATTGTCCGCAATCTGGGTTCGGATCTCCTTGTACAAATCGTTAGGATCAACCGTATTTCCAATGACACTTACGTCGGCGAACTTATGAAGATGTCCCTTTAGTTTCATATTATTGGCGAAGCCTTCCATGGCAGTTTTAGTCAACCCGCGCAGCTTCATAGCAGACACAGGTAACCTTTCAGGGTTCGACAGGGAGTCCCGAGCCAGTTCTTGGTATCTCCCCACAATCTTTAGGAGATATTCCCGTCGTCTCTCTTGGCTTAGTCTTTCCTCTCCTAGACTTCCCAAATAATCCGTCTCTTTCGCTAGCAGCTCTTTTATTTTCCTTTGCACCTCTGGAAACGCTGTGCGGATTCGGGAGGAGAGAGTGATTGCAAGGAATTTCTTGAGCGCAGGGGTGCCACGTTGCTTTGCGGGTATCTCAGTCCATGGGTCTCTGCGGAACGTTGCCTTCTCTGCCTCTTCTTGATTAAATGTCGGGGACGGATTTTTGGGTCGGTTTTGGACCACAAACCAGCCATTGTGGAGGCCAATTTCGAGGTTATCTCGAACAATCCGCACAATCTAACCTCGATTTAGTATTTCTGCGCAAACCGGACTTTTTCACACTCACATTTTTAGGATCGGGCGCCTGATCGCACTTTGTGAATACTCCTACGACCCTCGAGCTTTCAGCGTGCTTTTTCGCGAGTGTGAATATCTGCTGCATTGCTAGATCACCAGTAGCAGGGGCCACACAGCTGGCTGGGATTAGCAAGGTACCTCAGCTGAAGCCATAGTTACGAACATGATGACATTCTCGGGCTTCTTCATGTGTGAAGTTACCATGGCAGTGACGCGCTCCATATCTTCGTCGGTCACAGTTTCCGTCAATGCGTGGAAGATTCCAGGCACATCTAGTATGCCAAAGTGCGAACGGGTTGGTCCATGAAGCTCGATTCTAAGGATATCGCTAGAAAAATTGCTCTTCTTCGTTCCACGCTTGCCTGTGATTCCCATATACTTACTCGCCTATTTAGGTTAGCCACCGTCAAGAAAAGGTCAAAAATACGGACACACCTGTTCCAGAATATCTGCGAAGACATCTGCAGTTATAGAATTTACGTGGGGGTTGAATGGCTCTCTTTGATCGTCGGCCTGGCCTCTGAATGGTGCTGAATCGCCTTTTTCGATGGATACTTTCACGAAATCAGAGCTATCTGGGGCGGATCTTCGCGAGATGATCCGGGTCGCAAATCGAGTGCATAGTCCGTCACCTACTGGGAAAGGTATGTCTGTCAAACTTTGAAGTAGAGATGACTTTCCAGCAGATTGGCCTCCCACGATCACAAGCTATTGTAAATATAAATCAACCATGTCATAAAAATGTAGTAAAGGGGTCTTACCTGTGGAAGATCAAGGTCGACGGCAGCGCCACAACTTCGCAGTTCATCCACGCCGTCGAAAAGAATCTTGCTTGCCTCACTACTGAACGGATCTTCCTCTAGTAAAGTTGGAGCTACCTCGCCATTAACGTCGCCATCCGAACCACTGTGCTTGGGCTTTGGGATTGCTTTTTGGTTCGAATCCGTATCGACGGATACGGACTCCGAACTTCCACCGGGAGTCTGGTTATTACCAACAAGGAGGCTATCTGCGCTATGCATTGCGGTTTATGTTAGTGTTATGCAAGCTTAAAAAGTGACTTGGTTTGGTATTGATTCTCCAGTAAGAGGATTTAATTTGGGAAGAAAACGAAAGATGGACGGGGCACGCAGATAATATAAATAGATATCCCCTAAATGAACAATTTGAACATTGCCAACGGAAACATACCTCGACCTACATCGGCCTAAAGGTAGAACATACTAAAAGCACACCACTGCAGGAAAACACCCTTACAGTTGGAACCAACACGCTAAAGTGAAGCATCTTGGCGTTGGTGTTTCATTTCGCAGCAAATCATAGGAGAGTGAAGGATGACTTCTCGTTGTGGATCTGCTCCTAGTGTGTATGCTGGAGAAATAGCGCCTAATACTAGTCCTTGATTGACGGATGTTTGTTCTGGGGGTCTCATAAATGTCACCGGGGGCGACGAGATGTGAGGCCCTCAAACATTCTACGTGCTGACGTATCTCCGTGGCACTATTTCCCATGGCTCCTATCAACGTAGCCATGAAACATGTTTACCGTATTCCTTCGTCGCAGATAATTAATTAAAATCAATCACTGAAAGCCATCAAGGTAATGCGACTTGAAACAATGGATTTGGGTTCGGGCCGCTTCTCGAAAAGGCACATGTTGGACAATCCCCACGACCGCCCCACCCCCCCCACATCCAACCAACAGCATATGCACCCCCCCAAACGACGACATGACGCGTCTTGCCAGATGGGGTGAACGCTAAACCTACGAGGGTGAACACTGGTTTTTACGGGCTCATTATTTTTATGGATTGGAATTATTTGTGTAATGCATTATATTCCTGTTAATGCAATGGGAAGGACCCGAAACTTTACCAATGTGATGATTTATTGCATTTTTACAACGTATAACCTCCAATTATATTATATCACCCCACTTTGTTGCCACTGCGAATCGCCATGTTAGAGATATTGAATAAATTGGTAAATCCATCGCTAAAGGGTATAGCTAACACTTAATGAATCTGGAATTGTATGAGCAATGGACAACTTTACTACCCCCCAAAAGCTCATGTTAATACAGGTGAGTTGCAGATTGCTAGAAAAAAAAGTCTATAAGACGAAAACCATCAACTTAATGGATTTAAGTGCATCGTCAGCACCAAGAAAAGCAGTCTACGCAGTGAAAACCAGCAACTTGTTGATGTGAAGTGAATCGTGGGCAACAGGACGAAAAGAAATCTATACAACGAAAACCATCGAGTACAAGAACACTAGCTGGCCGGTAACCAACCCATGGCAACTTAGCTGTAAGTAAATACAGTAATTCAAGAATCCATTCTATCATGGATGATGTCAAATGAGCTCTCCGTGGTAGAGAAATATTGGTTCGCGATCTCTTTTAGGTCATCGAGGTCACGACGCGCGCGAGGAAGATCGGAATGCGCAGTGGCCATGAAGTCACTACATAGGGTGGAGAGGCTGATCTTGATAGTGTTTCGCAAGGCCTCGGCGGCGTAACTGGGGATGCCATTGAAATGGCCTTCCTGGGGTAGGTGTTCCGAGGCGAGGGGAAAGTTTGGCAACCGGCATCGCGGACATTTTCCTGGGATGCGGATGAGGAACAGCTCGAGTGGGGAGTAACAACGAGGTGGCTGGAGTCATTGGAGCCGTGATTTGAACTGGAAGAGTTTCGATCCATGGGGGATCCTTGGCCATTGGGGCAGATGTGGTTCTTGGGAGATGTTTGGCTGACTGCGTCACGGGCGTCGTTCTGTGCTGTTGTCGAGGGGTGACTCAAAGAGAACGTCCCAATAATATCACTCTGGTCGTCAAAGAGGGAGTTTGACCGGGAAGAGCACTGGCTCATGGGAGATCCCTCATTGCTGCCTTGATGGCCTGATCTTGGGGGGACTTGACGCAAGGGGGAGAGGTGGTCCACGGGAGACACTTGCCTGACAGCGTCGTCGGCGCCATTATGTACTGCGGTCAAAGAGACACTCGAGAGGGCTCCCCTGGCAGGGTGGCTGCGGTCGGTTCTGTCGTGGATAGGCAGAAGGGGGGTTTGACTTAGGGGATGCGTTTGGTTTCCAGTGCCGTTGGTATCGTTCTGCGCTGCAACTGTGGAACGGCTCTCGAGGATGGTCTCGGCAGACTCATTATAATTGTCGCCGTCACCCCCAGAGTGCGAGAAGTCTTCTTCCATAGGAGATCCTTGGCTGCCAGCGTCGTGCGCCTCGTTCTGCGGCAGTGCCGTGTCGGGACGCCTACTCAATAATTTAGTTATTGTTGCCAAGGTAGGAGATCAACTCTCATTTCCCATACCTCCTGCACGTATCTTTAACAGTAAGTCGCTGCGATCTATGCGGTTGAGACCCTGAAATATGATTTCGGAGCCCTGCGCAGTTCCGGAATACATATCCACAGTACGGACATGCCCTCATACATGGTCGTACACCCACTTCGGCATTACTTCTAGGCCAATTGTCGGGGTCAAGCACGCAGCATTGACATGGCCTGAAGAGGCCCACGGAAGCGTCGTAGGCGGCTTTATAGGGGCTGCTCATTGAATTAGCTGTTGTTTCCATGATAATGAGTTCGACTCACTGCCTTATCCTCTTAGACACAACGGTAAGATGTTGTGGGCTATGTACCGCAGATTCCCTGATATGTTTCCGGAGCAACGTTGACTGGGCAAACTTAGCACCGCAATACGGACAAGTCTTCATGCATGGAAGTAATTCGACTGTGGCATCACTTTGGGGCCAGTCGCTTGGGTCGAATGTGCAGCACACACAGGGTTTAAATCGTGGCGCGGCGGGCGGGAGTGACCCATTTAATAATGGACCGATCTGTCGATCGTTCTCCATAGCTCCAAGCTGAGCTGCACCCTGTGCCGAGAACCACCCGAATATGCTTTTGTGGTGGTACCTTTGAACGAATTGAGGGCGTAGTGTTGTGTAACTGCAAACGTGAACCTTCGCAAAGTAAAGTGTCGTTTTGCTTTGTTTGTTGCTATCGTTGTTGTTGTCTTAGACGCCAAGTCAGGGCAAGAAAGAGCTGGTTTTCAACAGAACTGGCGTGACGTTCTGTCAACTACGTACGATAGGCTGCACGAAGATACAACTGTTGCCGATACGACGCGAAGTGAGAAACGCAAAGAGTTTCTTTTTAGCAGAACTTGAACAAGACTCTGTCGGAGATGTCTCTTCTCCAGGACTGGCTTCCACCCTCGCCAGAGAACTGGACCTTGATTGTTAACACCTTTACCTACTTCCCTGTCGTGGGTCCCCCCCTCTTACCTCACCTTAACCGAATTCACTTCAACTTCTCTTCACTTGATCTTGACTTCACTCTAATTCCACCCTCGCTGCCAACTCAGCTAATGCTCGCTCACAGATAACTGCCGTTCAATGGCTCACGGCCTACTATCCCATGGGCAAGACGTCAACGACGTCATGTCTCAATATCCCCGGGAAGCTGGCCTGGATGCTCATGGAACTCCCGGCGCCACTTCTGCTGGTATACACCATGGCAGGCCTGCGTGACACTCTCCCACCGCCGCCAAAAGAAAACCTCAGCCTAGCAGGCATCTATGTTTGTCTATCCCCGCCAGCTGCCCCTTTCCTCCTGACCCCCAATTACCAAACCAACTAACCCCCCAAAGGTAACGCACTACATCTACCGCGCGCTTCTCGCACCACTCCTTAACCCGTCCATGTCCCCAATCCACCCCATCATCATCCTCGGCGCTTGGGTCTTCAACACCCTCAACGCCCTATCCCTCGGCGGTCACCTGGCCGGCCTCGGCCCCATCCTGACTACGCGTCTCACCCTCGGGCTTCCCATTTGGGCCCTTGGCTTTGCGGGCACAATCGCGCATGACGAGATCCTGCGCCGTGGCCGTCGCGCGGCATCAAAACCGGGTGGCCCCGCCAAAGCCGTAGACAGGTACACCGTCCCTGATGGCCACGGTGGCGAGAAGACGTACGTCCTGCCATCGGGGGGACTGTTTAGGTGGGTGCTTAGCCCACATTACCTGTGTGAGTGGATTGAGTGGGTGGGCTTCTATATCGCGACAGGAGGAGCGCTACCGGCAAGGAACTTTGTGGCTGCTGAGGTGGCGACGATGTTACCGAGGGCGATAGCAACGAGGAAATGGTATGTGGAGAAGTTTTCTGGGGCGGAAGGGAGATGGGCTGTGCTGCCCGGGTTGGTATAAGCGGGTTGTGTTATGATGGGACGAAATGTCCGGGTTTTAATGGGAGATGTGTGGGAATAGAATGTCTCAAAATAATTCGTGCTTAATGGGTTTGAGGGGGTATAAGGGTGCCATGGAGGCAGTATGGCAGCTAGATAATATAAAGCGCACACGCGCACCCAATCTTATCATCAACACATCTATTTTTCTATTTCGCACTCCTCACAATAACTTCAATCCCCCCGTCACCTGATCCACTAAACTCCTCTTCCCTGGCCCAACGCCCAGCACCGTCATGCTCCCAGCTGCAATCTGCGTCCGCCCCGCATCGCACACCACCTCCGCCACCAACCCTGCCGCCTTTGCCTTGGCAGCTAGCTCCTCGATCCCCGCCTCGCTGTTGATCTGCACCGCGATCTTGGCCTGGCCACCGCGCTCCCAGGCGCGCAGGTAGGGGTTGGTGCGCAGCGAACTCTTGTAGCATGCGAGCACGGCGTGGCCGCACTGGGCCGCGATTTTGCCTGAGAAGTGTTAGCGCAACTGTCACAACAAGTATGATGGGGAAGTTATGGCCGCTCGGCGGCGGACGCGCGGGTTGGG
>JPKA01000830.1:0-27016 GCA_000750875.1 Pseudogymnoascus sp. VKM F-4517 (FW-2822)
GGATGGGTGCCAGGGACGGGTGGGCGGGTTTGTTCACTGCATGTCCTCGAGGTGGATATGTAGTGAACGGGGATTTGTTGGTTGGGGTTGTCAGGACAGAGATAAGTAGATGGGAAGGGGTAAGTGAGAAGATGGTGGATGGGGATGGGTTGCTGGGACAAGAGTGGATGGGTATGAGGTGGGTTGTGATGATCAATGGACGGGTCCAATGGGGCAGGGATATGTGTGACGGGGCTAAAGAGTTTAAAACCACGTCCATCTACCCCGGATGGATGTGGCCCAGAAGGGAATTGGAGGTTGATATTGCAAGAGGGGGATCGTGAGATTCTGGTATTATATATACTCTTATGAATGACCGCAGACAAGCTTAGTTGGCAGCATGAGAGTGCGTCTAAACCCACCAGTGCCACTCTTCACCTCTTATATTCAACAAGAAGTATTCAACAAGAAGATCAACGAATAGATATCGTCAACCCCTTCCGCGCCCTCATACCACCACGACGGCGTCGCGCATCAACAAACCCCAACCCAACCTCCTATCCCCAGCCCTCCATGCAGCGCTTATCCCGCCCTGCACCCGCGTTTGCCCCACGCGCGTCAACGAAACGCTTCACTCCCCAGCCACATAGCAAACGAAACAACAAACCCCCCTCAAAACGGATGCCACATGACAAGCTTTGCCCACCCTCCACATCAGCCACTCCTGCGCGCGCATGTGGAAACACGGGACGAAAGAGGGCCGAATGATCGTATGAAAATAAGCACTTGAAACTCAGATTCACATCTAAAAAAAGCCCACAACAGGGCGAGACTGTTGTATAATTATACATACATCAGCATGCACCTGCTTGCAGAGGGGTCCCCGCACACAGCCTCATCCAAAATAGCCCGGCCAAGCTAACGGTAAAAAAACAAGAAAACGGTTGAAACGGTGGTCGAAAAGTCTTGGAAGTAAGGGGGTGAAATGGACGAACCAAAAAAAGGAATATCACGTGACATCACAACGCCACCATTACAAGAAAACGGTTGAAACGGTGGTCGAAAAGTCTTGGAAGTAAGGGGTGAAATGGACGAACCAAAAAAAGGAATATCACGTGACATCACAACGCCACCATTCCCGAAACAGAGAAACAGTCCGACAGGCGCCTTTGCTCACATTCCACGGGGAATGCCATGGGAGATCCATGGGAGGAGGCGTGAGCACGCGCACCTTCGCCGGATTCTACGGAGGATGATGTGGGCGGCAGAGCGGGTGCGGTGATGGAGGGGTAGTGATTTGGAATATAAAAATGCTGCTGTGGGGCTGCGCCGTGATCGCAGGGCTGGAGCGGGGGGGTGATATGACAGATTGAAGTGGGGGCGAATAAGGGTGCGTCGCTGCGGGAGGTCCCATAGCGGTTGTTGTGTGGGCGAGAACCTAAGGCGGAGGGAGATGACAGTTTTGAAATGGTCCGGTGTGAGGCCGTCGATTGGGGCGGAATGCGGAGTCTGGGGCTGGCTTTTCGCGTTCACGGTGCTGTCGCTGCGGACAGGATGTTCTGTTTGCGATCGGTGGTGGTGGCTATGACCAGAGCGGCGATATGGAGGATTCGTGGGAGAGGATTCTTTGTCCCAGCGGTGCGGTTGTCATGGTTGAGATGGCTGTTTTTAGAGGATGGTGGGATGATAGGACCGAGCTGTACAAAGAACGAGATGAGAGCTAGGTTGGGAACGTGATGGATGGGTGGCAGAGACGGAGAAAGAGGCAAGCCACAAAACGACGAGAGTGCATTGCAAGTGAATTTGCAAGTTGAGATGGGAGGAGATGGCGTCTGGAGGCAGCAGCAGCTACTCACCTTATGAATACGTCTGATGCGTAATTAATGCCATGATCAAGCTGCACCGTAGTGAGACAGACGTCCAAACAACGTAGGAAACCATGCATCTAAGCGCAGAAGACGCTACTGCAGTCAGCCGCGCGCGAATCTCTCGGTCAGATGCAGGTCCCGCCCTGTCCCTGTCAATCCCCAGGGCCGCGCGGGCAGATAACCCTGAAACCGTCATTGCGCCGCTAGGGATGGAAAATCAGGAGCGCGCCGTGCAAGATGGTGTCCACGAAAGCGGGCGCAGGGTCCGAAAACGAACGTGAGGTGGAATGCGGCTGGTTGAGCGTTGTCGTCTGATAGGTCGTTTGGAGGGCTGCAATCGAGACTCTCGCTACCGCTCAGATTGCCGAGACAGAGACACGTTGTGACTGATAATAACCTTGCTAGTTAGGGACAGGTCCGTAGGCGAAACTGTCTTTGAGATTCATGTACTCTAGTTATTACTTACATGAACAAGCGGGGAAGTGTTACCAGGGACATGTTTCTGTTTCTGGCTGCCAGCTGATATGTTCCGGATTTTGGTGGTTCCCTATAGCTAGGCCGGGACCCCCGATATCTTTGATCTTTAACCTTTGGACTTAAAGAATACAACCCAGGATCCAGTTGTTTCATATCTGGACAAAATGTCGGATAGAGCCACCACTGTTCCCCCGACACCTCCATCTTCAAACGCCGCAGATATACAAGATGGTTTTGGACAATTGATCCAGCACAATTCTTCCTTCCAACCTCACTCGAACTCATTTGAGGGAGGAAGCAGTCAGATGTCGCCAGGTGGATCACCATTACAAGGTATAGATGACACACTATACAGCAACGGCGTGTATCAATACAGCAACGGTCAAGAGCTCTTCCAACATGACCTGCCGCCAAACATTAGAGTTGGAGCTGGATATGTAGGTTGAAGTTCCGTTATACTTAGGCTCTGTTCTAACTGTGCGCAGGGGAATTTGCAGTATGACATGAAGCAAGAAAGCTCCCGTTATGCGCCGGTGCCAGATGATCCTCAACTCGTAAGCAACTTGGGTCTAACCCACGACTTAGCTGATCGTTCTAGTACGGGTATGGGAGCCACGAACCATCTCCAGCGCCATCCGCAATGTCACCCCCCCTGAATGTCAGGCGTACAAGAAGTGGACAGGCCATTAATCGAGCAATCCAGCAGTTGAAGCCGTCACCAAAGCAGACTACCCGGGCAGCATCGCCAAAGCCAAAAGCCAAGAAAGTCAAGAAGGAGAAGAAGGTCAAGGCGGAGAACAGAATAGCTAGGTTAGATGAGCCACTGAGCGAACTGACGAAGACATGGACCCACGTGCCAGTTGTTGATATTGACGCGTATGTGAACCGATCAGCAGAGATAAGGCGGCAGGAAGTTGAGGAGGGAAAGAACCCGGGAAAAGTCAAGAGGCCGATGAACTCTTTCATGTTATACCGGAAAGCATACCAAAACAGAACCAAGAACTGGTGCCTGCAAAACAACCACCAAGTGGTTTCCCAAGTCTGTGGGGATTCTTGGCCACTGGAGCCAGAGAACGTCCGGGCGCAATTTAACGAATGGGCTAGAATCGAGAGGCAGAACCATCAGAATGCACACCCAGGATACAAGTTCTCGCCCGCGAAAGCCGGGACAGTCAAGGCGGCGAAGAGAAAGGCGTCGGTGTCAGATGAAGAATCGGGCCTCGAGGATTATGATTGGGAGGGAGGTCGTGGCACAAGACCACCGAAGCGTCAAAGGCTGACTCCGAAACCAAGCCACAGTCCTCCCGCAAAGTTCCAAACCCAGCCGTACTATGGATTCGATGTCGATTCGAGAGGCAGCAGTATGGACCCAGGGATGGGTGGCGGTTTTCCGAGTTCAGCATACCACGCATCAAACCCAGGACGGGACGTACCAGAGCCGTACAGGCAGAATATCCCCAACGGGCAGTACTGGCAGCAAGAGGTTGTTCCGAACGTGCAAAATCCCAACATCCACGATGTGATATTGAGGAGGACAAGGGGTCCTGGTACAAATGCTGAGTCGCACCAAGTATATCAGCAAAATTATTACCAACACACCGAAGTCATAAATGGTGGAATTGCTCAGCATTCTTTCAATGGGTACCAGGACGATCCAGAGACCAAAATTGACCCTTCGCTAATGGGCCATAACCACCTCTATGACAGCCCTTACGCCGTCGATGAGAATGAAGTATTCTTGGACAATAACAGCCTCATGTTCGACCCGCAATATTTTCAGCATCCACTCGCAATCGATGATGGAGGCCAGCAATCTTTGCAGCAGCATCTAGCAATTGTCGATGGAAATCAACATCCGTTGCAGCAATCACTAGAGATCACAGATGGAGTGAAACAGGAGTACCCAGAGTACCCGGGAGCGCACACTAGCATTCCTGCTACTCCAGTCTTAAACCAGCAGCTGGACGACCCGAACAGCCAGGACATTTGGCACATTGTTGATAGCTTGGATGCCGGGGATGAGTTCAATAACAAGTGGATGGGTGCCGAATCGGGCCAAGAAGATTGATGTTAATATTTTGATTGTTTGAGCGGGTAGAGTCGGCGTATTATTAGGAAGGGCACTCTGGAACTACCAAGGCGTATTTAGACTTGGAATGGGCAATGGAACCATAAAGGCGTCTTTATTGTTGGGGAGGATGCACTGGATTCAATGCACCTTCATTATTGGGAAAATGCGCTGGAACTATCGAGCGTCGTCCTTATTGTGGGCAAATTCCACTAGAATCGTTGAGAGGCGCCTTTGGTTTTGTGGAGGATTCACTGGAATCATTAAATCATTAAATCATTGAGGCGTCTTCATCTTTGGAAAGGATGGACTGATTGGATACTCCATAGACAGGCACTCGGAAAAGGTCGCGGTTTGGGTGAGGAGTAGATAGGGTTTGTTGTAAATGGTTTTGTAAAGCCAATTGAAATAAAATTCAAATACCCATAGAATTGGATCTGTGAGATGCTGCACTTGCATGAGTGAGAAACTAGAAATCATTTTCCAGTGTATGCATATTGTAAATGGTTTTGTAAAGCCAATTGAAATAAAATTCAAATACCCATAGAATTGGACTTGTGAGATGCTGCACTTGCATGAGTGAGAAACTAGAAATCATTTTCCAGTGTATGCATCCCCAGCATCCATGATTCGGGCAATGGCTTTGGCGTGCCTCGGCTGACTGATGGAAATAATGAAAGCAGTCCATAAACAACTCTGAACATTAACAAAATATGAGACCATCGATAACCACATCAAGTTTCAATTCTTCATAGCGTATTGTGGGTTGATTAATGTTGCTCTCGGCGCCTGGGTTGTCGTTGGAACAGAGTCTTGGTGGAGAAAGTGTGGTTTCCGAGCGCGAACCAAACTTGTAGAATTCTATGGGGCTACGGCCTTTACTATCATGCTGTGTCCCAAGCGTGGGGTTCACCTCCAGGGAAAAAGTTGAGATCCGCGCATCCACTGATCCACCCAGTATAGTGCCAACTGCATGCACTAGATGGTCCTAGTCATCCCTCACCTAATAGTCTCGATTTACCCTCGCTAGGTATCCACTGACATTATCCTTGAAATCGACTCTGTCCTTGAGTACTACAGCCCCTCACCTTCACCTACAAGCTCGACAATCTGCCCCAAATCTGCTCAAATGTACGGCGACCTGGGCAACAAGCTCGTAAGTCTACATGAAGCATTGGCGGTACCTGAACATTCCTAACAAACCACAAGGCCCAACACGCCAAGCGCACTCAAGGCCTCGCCAACCTGCCGCCGTACCAGACCGAGACAGTTCGCGCCGTTACCCGTGAAGCCCGCGAGTTACACAAAGATATTGAAACTATCACGCAGTCTCTTAATGGCTCTTTCACGCCATCGGAGGACCCAGCTACGGCCTGTACGCTGCTTGTCAACCACCTGTTCATGAGACGAAATAAGCGCTGTTTGCTTGCATACCACAGGGTCAGGACTGATAAACTAGAGGAGCTGATCTGGAACGGCGAGGATATTCTTGATGCACCAGTTCAACAGCAGAAGGCCCAAGAAAGCTACAACAGCAGGATCCAAAGTGGCAACGCGGCCGGCGGGGAAATGGGCAATGGAGACAGCAACAAGAACAACCTGAGCCCCGAAGAAGAGGAGTATGTCAGAAAATACAGCGAGCTTTTGTCGACATACACGGGACAGTGGACGGATATAGACTTGGCAGGCAGTCTAGAACCACCGCGGGACTTGTTTATAGACGTGAGAGTGCTGAAGGATGCAGGCGAGATTCAAACAGAATATGGGTGAGATATAGCTCCCGTTGTGGCAGCAAAGCTGGTCCCTGTTTATACTCGCGGCTAACCTGATGCACAGTTCGATAACTCTGACCAAGAACAGCCAGTTCTATGTTCGGCAAGGCGATGTGGAGCGGCTCATTGCCCAAGGATACCTCCAAAAGCTCAGCTAAAGCTAACCTTGGGCACGATATCCTGATCACAGTCACGCTGTAGTCGAGCAAGCCGAAGAAACCCTCGACGAGACGCACCGCTCCATGAATGCCCCTTGGTGTATCTTTCGAGGGCGGTATCTTGGACATTGTCACGGTTCAGCCGATCAATCTGAAGGGGTCCTCTACAAGGCGCTCCTCTGCGAGTGCCACTCAGTGAAGCCCTCAGGCTGCGGCTACGAACCCGCGTCGAGCTCGCTTAGCCGATTGAACATGAGACGATGACAAGAGTCCCCGTCTCACAAAATGTCCGAATATAGATGGAGCATACCTGCGTCATGGCGTCGGCCAAAGAGCTAAAATCTTCAATTGTTGGTGATATATTTGTTGGTCAGAAACCGTGGCGGAAATATGCTAGATCGAAGAAGGTCCTTTCAACACGCTCGGGAACGAGGTAACATAGTGGGCTGATGGCATTTGGCATTTGGTTGTAAATGTATAATATACAAGGTGATACAAGCAGCGGCCACGGACCACAATTCCTGCACGAGGCTGATATCGATACCACCCCTTAAAGGGTGACAATATTGTGACTGAACAATCTGATATCTCTGCATCTGGATAGAACATATAAATCAACTACACAAGCTGCCCAAAGACCTGAATAATCTGCATAGCTGAGAATTGACACCGGCAATTTAAGATAACGGGTATTTTCGAAGGGCATACATAGTAAGACAATTGCGGCCCTGAGTGATCAAAAGCCATTTTCTTCATTTGTAATTGCTGCAAATGGCTCTTATATAACGTTTGGGCGACAAGAGTAGCCAATTCCAGTAGCCAATTCCAGTCAAATTGTGCCCAGACGGATGACAGTTGGGGTCCATGTCAGCCAAATCATTAGCATTGGTTACTATGACGTCGCTCGGGTTATTTGTGAGACATTCCACAGCCTTGCATCTTCACGAGAACCACGCTCAATCAATTGCCGGATTAAAAACCAAACAATCCCCTAATATATATAGAATATATAATATAAAGTAGTAATTGTGAGAGTAGCCGTACACCCGTTTATATCGCCACTCTTAGCGCCAGTAACCAAGGGTCGGGAGCTAGCTACGTAAGAAATCTTGTCACTTATCTCCGACACGGACCCCGCCTTGCTCTAGACCTTGAAGACCCGCTTATTGAGCGACACAGCTATCGCTCCTGCCATGGGTATAGATAGAACTTGTCTGCTGGGTAGTGCTTGATTTCGTGCGACGGCATCTACGTGTGCCAGTGTAGGAATGTCGCTGCCAGCCTCCGAAAGACTCGCGCCATCGAGGAGGCAGAGGGCGTCATCTGCAGTGACGAGCGCACAAAACCTCCTCTGGCCAGGCCAATTAAGTGGTAGCCATGGAGATTCCAGTGCTCGGCCATCGCCAGGATTGTTTCCTCGCTCTGGAGAGCCCTCGGAGCCAATTGGCATGCCATCAAGTCCCTCAAATGCGTACAGCCAGCGGGAACCCACAAGGTCCTTCTTCCACAGTTCATTTCGTGGGCAACCAGGTGTGTATACGTTGAATTATTAGAGTGTGCTGCATGTTGCTGATGTCGCAATTTTATAGCACCCCATGATAGCGAGCAACATGCCCGCGATGTTCGAGAAGATACGGCAGAGCTTGCTTCGTACGCGCTGTCGGAGCAGTCACGCTCAATGATGGGTAGTTCGCCTCGACAAAGCTCGCCAACTTTCTCAAATACAGGATCAAACTTGGAGGTTTGGGGAGATGGAGAAGATGACAGCGCCACGCCGCACGTATCCTATGGCCCTGCGAAACCAACGGTTATCGAGGAACTGTCAGAGCCAGGAACTCCACAACATGAGGGCCAGCCATATAGGTCTCCAGGAACTTCCGTATTGACAAATATGCTACGGAAAGCCGCGTCTCCACCAGATGACGGGATTGATTCTGGTGAAGGAGATACTGGAGAGAGCACCGGTGATGAAGAGGCCCTAATACCTGACCAAAGAAAGAAAACAACTCCTAGTGGGGCGGACGCCACTGAGCATACCCCATTACTCGGACAGCAGTCACAAGGACACAACCAACGGCCAAATTATCTCAGCGGAGGACATGACTTGGAGGCACAACCAGTTCGAAGGATCAAGTCCTGGCCCAAAGTCAACAAGATACTCTCGAAGCAGCTGAGGAAAGGGCGCCGTGCCGCACGCTTAGTTTCAGATCCTAAGAAGTGGGACAAGAAAGTCATATGGCAGAGGACAGTCGCTGAGCCAGCAGGGTACATCCCAGCCGTTGTTCTTGGCGCGCTGCTTAACGTTTTAGATGCTCTCTCGTACGGCATGATTCTCTTCCCGCTCGGGGAGCCGCTGTTTGAGAAGCTTGGCCCTGCAGGCATATCAATGTTTTACGTTTCCTGCATAGTATCGCAGCTCGTATTCTCGTCCGGCGGCAGTATATTTAAAGGAGGCGTTGGCTCTGAGATGATTGAAGTTGTGCCGTTCTTTCATAAGATGGCCTTTACGATCCTGGCGACTGTTGGGGAGGACAACCCCAAAGCCGTCATCTCAACCACCATCACATCGTATGCAATAAGCTCAATAATCACTGGACTAGTGTTCTTTTTGATGGGAGTATGTCGTTTTGGATATATCGTTGGCTTTATCCCCCGTCACATCTTGATCGGATGCATCGGTGGTGTCGGCTGGTTCTTGATTGCCACGGGGCTGGAAGTTACGGCTCGTCTCGACGGCAACCTCGAGTACAACTGGAAAACATTACACAAACTAATCCAGTTCAACACAGTATTCCAGTGGGTGACACCACTAGTATTAGGTTTGTTTCTATACCGCTCTTCGAAGATATTTACCGGAAAATACTATCTCCCGACATTTATATTATTGATACCCGCCATTTTCTACATTTTTGTGTTTGCATTACCGCAGTTGGATATACCTCAGTTAAGAGAAGATGGGTGGATTTTTGATGCACCGGATGCGGATGAACCGTGGTGGTATTTCTATACTCTATATGGTATGATCGGACTCCAAGATTAGCTTTAGGAAAAACTGACCCGTACAGATTTCAAGCTTGTTCACTGGGGCGCAGTTGCTGAAAACATACCAGCAATGTTTGCTTTGACGTTCTTCGGCGTTCTGCACGTCCCGATCAATATCCCGGCTCTTGCGTTCAATATCGGGGAAGACCACCTGGATCTTGACAGGGAACTTGTGGCCCATGGCATCTCCAATGCTCTTTCTGGATTTGCGGGAAGCATTCAAAATTACCTGGTCTACACAAATAGTGTGCTTTTTATAAAATCCGGAGGAAACAGTAGAGTTGCCGGGTTCATTCTTGCCCTTGCAACTTTTGGGATCCTCATGGCCGGGCCGGGGGTCATCGGGTTTATTCCTGTCATGATGGTCGGCGTCCTCATCTTTGTGCTCGGTTTCGAGCTGGTGTTCGAGGCTGTCTGGGACCCAAGGAAGAAACTCAAGCCGCTTGAGTACCTAACAGTCATTGCGATTGTATTGGTTATGGGGATGTATGACTTCGTTGTTGGCATATTTGTTGGTATTGCGCTAGCATTCGTCAGCCTAGTCGTCCAGACTTCGCGTGTACCAGCAGTGCGAGCCTCTTATTCAGGCGAAATTGCTGGCTCGACGGTTCGGAGGAACCCGGTCCAGCACGACTATCTACGCCAGGTCGGAAGGCAGATCCATGTGACGAAGCTCGCTGGATATTTGTTTTTCGGAACCATAGTCGACGTCGAGGCGAGGATAAGGAGTTTGATCAAAGAAGAGGCGTTCAATCATCGCCCAATCCGCTATCTGATATTCGACTTGTGGCACGTAACAGGCATAGATTATTCCGCGGCTGAAGCGTTCAATCGCTTGAACAGAATCTTCAGCCAGAAGGGTGTTACTATTGTCATGAGCGGCGTCTCCTCAGAAAGCCCAATCGGTCTCAGCCTTCGAAATGTTGGCCTTGGTGAGGGAGGGAACGAGGTAACCCTGCTTCCAGACCTCAACTCCGCACTTGAAAGTTGTGAGAACGGGCTTTTAAAAGCTCTGTACCACAACAAAGATGAAAGGATTGCTCAGCATGCCCGAAGCGCCAGTATTTTGTCAAGGGATGTTAATGCGCGGCGCCTTTCTACAACATCTGTTCATCATCCCATGCCGCCTCTACTTGGATCCCCACGCGGCAACCATTTGGTCGTTGCGGCCACCAAGTCTCTGGAGACGGAGCATGAAAATTCCACGCACAAATGGCAGAATTTCAAAGAGCCCCTCCGTCTAATCCTCCAAACCTTCCAGGGACTGACCGATAAAAACGAGGACTTCTGGTTCCGCGCTGTGCCCTACTTCACCCGCAAAGAGTACACGGCGGGCACGACACTTTTCCGTCGCGATCAACCCGCAGATGGTTTCTACCTCCTGGAGGATGGTATACTGAGGGCAGACTACGACCTGCCTCAGGGACGATACTTTGAAAGTATTGTCGCGGGGACTACCTGTGGCGAGCTGCCGTTTTTCTCCGAGACGGAGAGGACGGCAACAGTGATTGCGGAGCGAGATTGCGCTGTTTGGCTGATGGATCGGCAGCAATGGGAGGAGCTGCAGGAGAAGGATAAGGATGTGGCGCAGGAGCTGCTGAGGATCACGTTGAAGTTGACTACGGAGAGGATGAGTGCTATTACGAGCTATGTGCTTACTACGGCTGGATAGGTGTCAATGCTGGAGCTGGTGTGAGATTGTATTATTTGATATCTATGGTGTATATGAGGGGCGGCATTTTGTAATTTGATCTAGCATAGCATTTCGGGATGGCGAGTGAGAGCTCCTGCCGCGCTGCGGATATATACCAAGCCACGAGGGTTTTCATTTGATATTGGAGGACTACAGTGAATTGGCTGAACGCGAAGTAGTGACAGTTTAACGAGTCGGAATGCTTCCTCCCAGGTCCAGGAGCTCCAGCACGTGTAAAGAGCATCGAACCCCTGGAGCTTCGTGCGGGGGACGGGTCACTCGTACCTACTATATTTTCAGGCTGAATAGGGCTTGGGCGCGCCCATCGAAGCCATGGAATGTTCCATTGACTTTAGCCTCAAGACGCCTCATTCGAAGCCACTCGAGTACTCCGCACCCGCTTGTTACTCCACTTACTGTGCATCTACAGGCACTTTCTCATAGATGAAATGCAATTTCTCTCCTCTCTTAACGAAGCCAAGCTGACTGTTAGTGTTCTCGTCTCGTCGGCGCCGGTTCTCCGCAACAGCGACAGAGGAAGTACACCAGTACAAGCGGATAATTACCCCAGAGTTTCGGCAGTCTCCCCGTCCTGTCGTCTGTCAGTTTATCCTTTAATATCCAGGGCCTTCCGGATCAACAAAAAACCCCTCCTCTTACGTCTCCTCGCTCTAGCCCTGTCTATCCACCAGCTTTGAAAGGCAAGGTCGGAGCCAAGAACGCCGCTACGGCTGGCTATGAGATATTCACAGCTAAGATCAGCATTTCCAACCACAAACCCCCAAGGTTGGCCCCAAGATTGTTGGCTAGTATACAGCTGGTATGCATGCCAACCCGCGCATTGATATGGCTAGAGTACTCTCGTAAATTACCCGGCATATATCCAATCCATCGATATTGCATCGAGGACGCTTTCTCCTCACTTGCTCCATTACGCTATATCACCAATCTCCACAAAGCTGCAAGGCACCATAATTGCGTGCACATCATCCCAGCCCCGCTGGATGGCAGGTTTAGCTTAAGTAGACTGGGTTTCCTCTTTCTCGTTCTTTTTCCAGTCATCCAGTTGCCCATCAGCTTCTTCTTGCTTCTCGTGGACTTGACATATCGTCACAGCTGTCAATATGAAGTTTCAAGCTTCGACGCTCGCGGCCTTGGTTGCCATCCCCGCGGTATCCGCAACCCTTGGGTGGCCGTGGATAAAGCCACCGCATGGAATTGGACATGGCGGCAAGCACAAGGACAACGATCTACTTCACACCCTAGCCATGAAGGCAGGGAAGAAGTATTTCGGCACCGCGACCGACAATGGCGAGTTGAACAACAAGGAATATACCGATATCCTGAACAACCGCAAGCAGTTCGGACAGCTTACTCCTTCCAATGGACAAAAGGTAAGACCCCAAAGTTATATCCAGATGCCAATTGGCCAACCAACTGTTCCCGAGCTGACATGATATCAGTGGATGTACATTGAGCCAGAGCAAAACGTCTTCAACTTCACCAATGGAGAAGTTGTTGGCAACCTGGCTAAGAAGAACGGCCAGATTCTGCGCTGCCACACCCTAGTCTGGCACAGTCAGCTCCCCGAATGGGTTGAGTTCGGGAACTGGACTAAGGAGACTCTCTCCGCCGTCGTGGTCAACCACATTACCAAGGTCCTCACGCAGTGGAAGGGCAAGTGCTACGCTTGGGACGTCATTAACGAGGCCTTCAACGAGGACGGAACCTTCCGCGAGAGCGTCTTCTATAACGTTATCGGCGAGGACTACTTTGACCTCGCCTTCAAGACCGCTGCCAAGATCGACCCGCATACAAAGCTCTACTACAACGACTACAACCTTGAGGCGCGCAGCGACAAGACCAGGGCCGTGCAGAAGCTCGTCCGCAGACTCAAGGCAAAGAACATCAAGATTGACGGCGTCGGCGCACAGGCGCATCTGATCGTCGGCTCCACGCCCACACGCGAGGAACAAATCCAGAACCTCCAGGACTTCGTGGCTACCGGCGTCGAGGTCGCACAGACGGAGCTTGATATCCGTCTGGAGCTGCCGGTCAACGCGACCAACCTGGCACAGCAGAGCATTGACTACGAGAACACCGTCGCTGCCTGTGTTGCCGTTAAGGGTTGCGTCGGAACTACTATTTGGGATTTCTACGATCCATACAGTTGGGTTCCAAGTGTGTTTGAGGGCGAGGGAGCTGCGACGCTGTACTTTGAAGACTTCAGCAAGCACCCAGCTTACTGGGGTGTTGTGAAGGCGCTCGCGAGTGGACCAACGCACCCCCACTGGCCTTGGCCATTCAACAACTAAGGAGTGGATGAGGTTAATGAGTGGAATTCTTAATGTAGGAAGATAATAGAACCTTAACATGGAATCTGTAATCATGTACATTGTTTGGGCACTCCTCTTTCTTGTGACCGCGTTGAACATAACATGTGATACAGATACCAAAGCTACAGTAGTATGACAATGGTTTAAATGTATACAGATACAGAGCCTATAATGAAAGCTCGATATAAGCATACCTCTGGGCCCGGGACATGGATGCTCGCCTCCGAGAACCCTTGCGTGAGCTTTCCGCAACCGTACAATCCAAATGGATGGAGCTTAGATTTTTAATCCTTATAGCCAGATACCCTGACCTACAGGACCTCATATCGAGGTCTTCCTGTATTTGCTACCCCCAAGCCTTAATCTCCAAGCTCGATCTCCAAATCCTCATACACCCACCAACCTCCCTACTTACATCTTACTCGGCATCCTCATCCCGCCATCCAGTCTCAACACCGTTCCGTTCAGCATGACATTCTCAACAGAATGCTTGACCAAGGCCGAAAACTCCTCTGGCAGTCCCTCCCTCTTCGGGAACTCCATAACTCGCTCCAAGCTCCCCCTAACCTTATCGCTCATCATCGCTGTCATGTTCGACCTAAACAAGCTTGGCGCAATCGTCACGGCACGCACGCCATAGCGGGCAAGGTCGCGGGTAAGCGGCAATGTGAGGGAGGCAATGGCGCCCTTGGAGGCGGCGTAGGCGACCTGGCCTGGCTGGCCCTCGAAGGCCGCGGATGAGGCGACCATGATCAGGACGCCGCGCTCGCCCTCGGGGCCGACGGGTGGGACGGTTGTGAGGTGGGGGAGGGTCTGGCGGATGAGATCGATGGTGCCGCGGACGTTGACGTTCATGACGAAGTCGAAGTCGTCGAGCGAGAAGGGCTTGCCGTTCCTGTCGATGATCTGGGGTATGATTGTTAGTGGCTGCTTTGAGGGGTTGAGGAATTGTGTGGATAGTTACCTTCGCGGGAGTAGAGACACCAGCAGCAGCAACGACGCCGCCGAGCTCAAAGCCGGTCTGCTTGATCCATTCCAGCGAGCCCTTGACGGCGGCGGCGATGGAGTCGGTCTCAAGGACGTTCGTCTCGAAGAACTTTGTGGATTTGGGGTATTCGGCAACGAGAGTGGCAGCTAGCTCTTCGTTCATGTCCAGGATGGCGACATTGCCGCCAGCCTTGACGAGGTCGACTGCGGAGGCGCGGCCGAGACCTGATGCACTGGAGGGGGGTTAGTCGGGGCTGACGTTTCTCATGAGAGGTGTGTGAGATAGACATACCCGCCGCTAATGAGAAATGTTCTGCCTGCGATCTTCATATTTGCGATCTTCAAAAAATGTATATTCAAGAAACCAAAAAGAAGACGAGAACCGCCATTGGAAAAAGTCTCATATACCCCCCTCCCAAACACCCGCAGCTCCCCAGAAGCCGGTGGGCGGGTACTACCTCGGTCCCCCATTTCCCCAATCACTAATACCCATTAAGCCTAGCGCGCCCGTGACGGCCGTCTATCAACGCCAACCGCCAGCCGATAAGGGATCTCGCAGGAAGACATCGCGGCTCTCACCACCGTCACCACAACGCACACCGTACCGATTTAACATCCGTACGCCATCCCCCACGTGAAGCGTAGCTCACGATCCGTCCCACGATGGTGCGCCAACGCCGCTCCTCAGCCGCGAGCGAGGACTCCGGCCACACCGCACGGGACCAGGTCCGCGCTCTCTCTTCCTCCCCCCTGGCAGCCCGCTGACAGACCCCGCAGGAGCTCGGAAGCATGTACGACTACCTCGCGAAGATCGTTCTCCTCGGCCCCAGCGGCAGTGGGAAGTGCGTTTACCCCTCCCCCGCTTGTCTCTCAACGCGATCGCTAACCCACCGCCAGATCATGCCTCCTCCACCGCTTCATCAAAAACGAATGGCGCTCTCTCTCCTCGCAAACCATCGGCGTCGAGTTCGCCAGCAAAATCATCCGCATTGGCAGCGGCTCGCGGATGAAGCGCATCAAGCTGCAACTCTGGGATACCGCTGGCACAGAACGCTTCCGCTCCGTTTCGCGCTCGTACTACCGTGGCGCCGCGGGCGCGATACTGGTGTACGACATCACGTCGGCGGCGACGTTCGCGGCACTACCACCATTCTTGGCTGATGCGCGGGCACTAGCGTCGCCACGGCTGACGACGCTGTTAGTAGGCAATAAAGGGGATTTAGCGGGCGGTGGAGGCGGAGAGTCGTTGCTAGATTCGGCGGTGCCCGTTGCGCCGAGCTCGGCGAGTGCGAGGAGTGAGAGGAGTGGGTGGAGTGAAAGGAGTGAGGCACTTAGTGGAGGGAGTGGGGGGACTGTGAGGGGGCTCGGGGCACGGCTGCAGGCTTCTGAGGCGCCGGAAGGGAGGGAGGTTGGAGGGGAGGAAGCGAGTCGGTGGGCGAGTAAATCGGAGATACCTGTTGCCGTTGAGGTGAGCGCGCTGAGTGGAGAGGGGGTGGATGAGGTGTTTCACCGTCTGGCGAGGATGATTTTGACGAAAATTGAATTGGGGGAGATTGACCCAGATGACCCGCTCAGTGGGATACAGTATGGCGATATGGGAGGCGGATGGGAGGACGGAGTGAGCATCAAGAGCGGTGCAGGCGGGGAGAGGAGGAGAGGAGGGCTGAGGGAATGGGAGGATGTTTTTACATTGAGTGGTCGGGCGAGGCGGCGGGGTAGATGTTGTTGATGACGAGGGCTGCACATATCCCTGGAATGCGGGCACATACAGTGAGAGACAGAGAGGTATATGGCGCTGAGCGCCGGGTGTTCATTCCAGCGGGCGTTTACGTTTTAGTGGCTAGAATACGTAATTCATAATGGAGAGAGGGCGCGTGGCGCCGTGAGGAAGGGAATACAGTCGGGTCAATTCACAGTTAAAGAGGAAGGTTGCCCAAGGCGCAGTTTGTGACGACTGCAACTCTTCATTTGTCTGCTACATATGATACCTTCGATCGTGAGAGGAAAGTTTTAATTATCCTGCCCCGTCTTCGTATCTGGGTGCAGTTTCTCCATATGCCTTCGATAGTGATCAGGTCTTGAAAAGCCCGGTTTTATTCCACCAAGAGAGAATTTGCATGAAGGGTGCGGACAGTAGAACCGATGAGCGTTCGTCACGGAATCTCGATGCCTTTCTCTGAGATGACGTTCAAGGTCCTTATTGTACCGGAAGCCCTTGCTGACACAATGTAGTGCCGTACACTTAAAAGGCAGAGTATGAGATTTCCGATGGGTGCTATATTAAGTGCCTAGTTAGCAAATTTGAACAAAAGAATTAAAATTGGAACGGTGAAGGGTGTTTACTTTAACTGGTGATGCTTATCAAAACTGTTGTGGCAAGAGTTGCACGTGTAAGGTGGCTTAGGTGGCCCTTGTGGCCCTTGATGCCCCTCAAGTGGCCGTTGCACAATTGCATTCAGGCTAGAATCAATCGATGGCGACGATGGGAAGCTCTCTTGTAAAGGGTTAGACGCTGAGGCGTCATTTTGAATTGATGGTGTAGAGATAGGATTGTGAGTAGCCTGTATTTCTTGCGCAAACACGGGACTTTCTGTAGACGGATCGTGGAATCTTTTATCCAACCGGCGTGGGTCAATAGTACGAGGTAGATGTTGTTCTTCGACGTTTGCTGGACTAGAATTAAAGACTGAGTTCTGTATCTGCCTAAAAGAACGGGGTCTCCTCTGTAATGTGCAGAGGAAACCCTCCGAGAAAAATAAACAGGCGGCCCAAAGTCCAAAAGTGAAGTGATGACTGCGGTAAGTTTTCAAAAGAGTGATGACTAGCACACCCGCTTTGATGTTCAGTGAAGAAGAAAGAAAGGATATTTGAGGTTCGGGGATTTTACTTATATGTGCTGTACTGGTGTCTCCTCGTGCTGATTGGCCCTTAGCAATGGTAGGCCTCAAATTTAGCTTGCTATCCCTTACGGTCGTGCCTCGTCATTAGCTGCTTGAACATAGTAGGCCTCAAACTTAGCTTATTGTACAGTGTCACACTATAGCCCGTATTCCTTGGCTGAGGATAATAGGCCTCAAAAATACATCATTCCCTTCTCATTACTAGCCTCACCCATGCACATAATCCCAATGTGACCAACGCCGATTAAGATCTGCCATGCAATAGACTATTAGATCCAATATTTGCTGCATCATTCTCGATCTGACTCGTTGTAGAATTCTAATCATATGTAACCCTTCTAAGTATCAGAATAACTTTATAGCTTCGACCTGCCCGCCCTTCCCATTGAGATACTTTCTAAAACACAGAAACATAGCCAACATTGATTATCTTCCCTGCTTTCCGTTGATTCATCAAAAATACATTATGGCCGGAGTATTTTGCTGTCCTTCGGGGCCTAAGCCTTATCGTCCGCAGATCCTCAGCCACGAGCCAAAATTTGAGGCGTTTCTCCGCTGGATGCCGGCAGCCCAAGATGCATCCACAGTTGGAACCATTGAAGGCAGAAGCATTCTATCTGATGACAGCTCCGCATATGCCATCCAGGTGGTTCAGCAAGTCAACTATGGCCCACTTGAGTCCAAGCGATACTTCGTTTCTGGAGATGGTGGAAGGGGAACAAATTTCTACGAGGCCACTGAGGGAGATTTGATCCAGTCTAATTTTGAGAAGCTGAACGCGTGAGTGCCTGTGGTTCGTGTTGCCCTGCTTACTGACGGTTGTGATAACTAGCTACAAAAATTTCAAATGCGACAGCCACAATAAATTCTTCGAATTTAATATCTACCAGAAGAATCCGGTGAACAGACACCACTGGCGCGCCAACATCGCCCGCCCAGCAGGGGAGATTGACATCTAGTTCCGTTTGGTTTGGATTATACGGCAGCTTTCTCCTATTGCCGTATGCTCCATCGTCAGTGGATATGGTTGTGATAGTTGCCAGGAGAGGTTGAAGGGATATGATAGGAAAGGGGCTCGTTGAAAAATCAGGCATTATCTACTGTTATTTCGTTTATGAATAGTTATCAATGAGAGTTTAAATTGTTTACCAGACCCTTTCATGAATATCAACATCAATCTACAACGCAAAAATCATATGTGCATATCGATATTAGGCTCCCGGGGGACAGGTTGGCTGGTATGCTCCTTGGAATGTAATGTGGGACTCCGTCTGCCATGCCAGATATAAGGTGTGATGTCTGGAGCTGCCATTATTACATCACACATTTCAAAAAAGTCATATCAAATCCCGTTTCATCAAATATAAATCAGAACAATCAAAATTTATCATTTCACACCCATACATTATCCCAAACATAAAACAACACCCCTTTACGCCATGCACACTGACCACTCCACCTCGCTCGCAATACATCACAATCCCCATATCAACCACTTAACCAAGCGTATCCGTTCCCTTTGCCGTCTCCTCAATCTTATGAATGGCATCTAGCACCGAAGTATGTTGAGGGACCTCCACTGGTGCCACTGGCTTGGCAGCTTCAGTATCCGCAGCTGGCTCTGAGGCCGAGGCTGGAGTGGACTCCTCTGCCGCTGGCGCCTCGGTCTTCTCCTCAACAACAGCTGGTGCGGGCTCCTCGGCTGCAGGAGCTGGCGCGGCCACCTCAACGGCCTCATCAGCCTTTGCGATATCGACGACTGGGTCGGAGGTCTCGGTGGCTACGGATTTGGTGGCATCCTCAACAGGCGTGGATTCCTCTACCGCCTCGGTCTTCTCGGCCACAGGTGCAACGACAGCCTCCTCTGACTTCTCAGCGACAGCAGCAGCGGGTGCCTCGACCTCCTTCTCAGTAACAGCCTCCCCTGACTTCTCTGCTACCACCTCCTTCTCAGAAACGGCAGCAGCAGGAGCCTCAACCTCCTTCTTCTCCTCTCCCTTCACCTCAGCCTTCGCATCCCCCTCGTGATTCGGCCCCCTAATGAGGACCTTAATTCCCTTCCCCTTGAGAACATCCTCAAACGCCTGCTCGGCATCCTTAAACGGCACCTCGCGGCTCACTAAGCTCTTAACCTCAAGCGCACCCCCGGCCACCAGCTGGACAGCCAGCTTGTAGTCTCCGCTTCCGTAACGGAAGCTTCCCCGCATCGTGATCTCCTTGGTGCACATTGCCATGATAGGGAAGGTAATATCTGGCTTCCCCATCCCACCTTGCACGTACACACCGCCGCGGCGCACAACGTGGATGCTAGCCTGGATACTAGGCTCGGCACCGCTAGCATCGATAACAACATCAGCGCCCTCGCCAAGATCCGCAGATTTAATGAGGTTCTCGGCGTTGACCTCAGCAGCGACGCGCTCAGGCATGAACGTGTGCGTTGCTGCGTAGCCCTTTGCGAAATCGAGACGGCCCTGCTGGATATCCACACTGACGACTTTAGTAGCGCCGAAAGCCTTCGCGACAGCGCAGCAGAGAAGGCCGACTGGGCCGGCGCCCATGACGACGACGGAGGCGCCGGGGGAGATCTCGGCTTGCTTGGTGATGTGGACTGCGACGGCGAGGGGCTCAACGAGCGCGCCTTCCTGGAGGGAGACCTGGTCGGGGAGCTTGTAGCAGAAGTCCTCAGCGGCGGTGTAGAAGCCGGTGAGGGTTCCGTCGTAAGGCGGGGTGGCGGCGAAGCGCATGTCGGGGCAGAGGTTGTAGTGCCCGCTCAGGCAGGGCTCGCAGTGGCGGCAAGGGGTTCCGGGCTCAATGGCAACGCGGTCACCGAGCTTGAGTTTGGTGACGGCGGAACCGACGGCGGCGATTGTGCCCGAGGATTCGTGGCCGAGGCACATGGGGGATTTGAGAACGAAGGGGCCGATTGAGCCATGTTGCCAGTAGTGCACATCGGAGCCGCAGATTCCGGTATAGGCGATGGCGACGAGGACAGAGCGGGGGTCGGTGAGCGTGGGGATGGGGCGCTCCTCATAGGAGACGTTTAGGGGAGAGTTGAGGATGAAAGAGAGGTTCTGGGGGGTGTTAGAAGGTGTGTTAGAGGCGGAGGAGAGGGAATTGAGGCATACGCTTTTTCCTTCGGTGAGAGAAGCCATTTTGTCGGTTTTTGTGGTTATTCTGGCGTGTGTTTTGCGGTTGTCGTCGTGCGGTGGGAAATTTAATGCAGTGCGTCGTACCTTTCTAATGTCGCAGTCGTACCTTGCCAATGACGCAGTTGATTACAAGCGCGCACCAAACGATCGATGATCTCAGCACGCCAAACGCTCTTATATACGCAGGAAGCTATAGAATACAGGCGGCAGCAACAATCGACGGTGAATGAAGAAAAGGAAGGAGGAGAGGAAGAAGAAGAAGAAGCAATAACCCCCCTCCCCCCCCCTCCTCCGAATATCTCTCCGAATATCTCCCGCCGTCCCCAACAAAACAGGACCCCTAAGTCGATGAGACAGCAAAGAAAAAGTTGCTCACATCAGCTGCCCCTCCTTGTCCAGTCTTAGTTGTACCCATCCATTGAATTCATCCATCCATCCATCCAACCCGTCACCCCCACCGCCGCCCACCGCCATTCGCACGCGCCTCTCTCAAGCTTCCAACATGCAGTACACTTCTCCATGTAGTAAAGAAGCTATGACATCCCACAATAGCACCACCACCTTCCCCCCACCACCGGACCCACGTCTAATGCGACGCTACTTTACATCTTCCGCCGATCTAGCGCTATTGGAGAAGTACCATCGCACTAACTCGACTTTACCCGGCCGCCCTGGGCGAACGACATGGAATTGTGTTTTGACTTTTATCTCCAGCAACCAACCACCCATTACCACCAAGAGGCTATATATGTACCCCACTGATTGCTGTGCAGAAACTGACAGTGCCCCACGGGAGTTGGAGAAAGATGCGGGTCTGATTTGCTTTCTCTGACTTTAGCCGGCGAGGCGAGCTGCGGTCTAGCCAGCGCTACGGGGAAAGTGCCACCGGGTCAATTGATAGCGAACGAGAAAGTGCATCACGTGTGTGTTGGTGGACAAACTCTAGAACGGAAGGAGCGAGTGAGAGAAGATCAGAGGCAGGCGCGTGGGATGCAGAGCGGTGGGAAAAAAGAAGGTGAGATCTCGTGATGGTGGCAATGACAGTGGTAGTTGCATTGGCAATGTTTATGTCAATAGGTGTGATAATCCGAAGGTATGTACGCAACGCCCGCATTCTATCCGTTCCTTCCCTTCCATTCTCACCCCAATCCCAAAAGCATACATTCATTTACTTGTGTGACCCCCATCCTCCTTTTCATGAACCCCCACTGTATCCATAGCAAGAGCCGCTCAAATCATCCCCAAATACCTCGTCCCAATAACCGTGTTCTTCCTCGCCCCCACAACTCCAATGCTCACCACCTCACCCGGCACAATATCCACCAAATTATCCGCAAACTTCACGTCTTCATCGTCGCACTCCAAAGCGAGGCCCTTAACTGGAACCTCCGCGCTAATCTCCACCGTGCGCGCGTCCGCCGTCAGCGTCGCCGTCAAACACTGCGGCTTCGTGAGGTGGTTGTACTTGAGCGGCTCAGGCCAGTTGACATAGCGCGCGACCTGCACGCCGTCCTCAAACAGGTACGCGGCAACGACAACGCGGGCCTCCTCGCCGGCGTCGCGGTGCTTAACCGGCACATCGAAGGCGATGATCTCGGTGCTCTGGTTCTGCGGCAGGGCGAAAGCCGTCTTGACCGTCTTGTTGTAGGACTCGCGGCCCGTCTCAACGTCGAAAGCACGCACGACAACGTCCACTACCATGTCGCGCAGCGTCAGGTTGGAGCCCCAGATCTCGATGGTGTGCTTGGTGTCGATGTAGACGCGAGTGTGCTTGTCGCGCGGAGTCGTTGTGAGCGTGCGCGTGATCCCGCAGGACAGCGGCGCCATCTCACGCTTGACGGTGAAGTAGGCGTGCTTGGGGCGGAGGTAGTAGTCAACAATGGCCCACGAGGTGACTGGCCAGCAGTCGTTAATCTGCCACACCAGCGCGCCGGCGCAGTACTCGCGGCCAGGGCCCTTCCATTGGCGCTTCCAGAGGCGGTAGGCGCTCGCGAGGCACTCGCCCTGCATCAGCTGCGTGGAGTAGATGTATTGCTCGATCGGGTTGGGGGAGTATTGCATGTTCTCTACGAGGTAAAGTGCGATGCGGCGCTCATGCCCGTCGGCTTTGTTGTGGAAGTCAACGGTCGAGGACTGTGGGTAGCGGTCTGGGTCGTCCTTGCCGAGTGGCAAAAAGGCTTCGATTGTCTTGATGTTTGGGAAGGCCTCCATTCCGAACTCGGAAACGAAGCGCCCGCCCAGCTTGTCGAAGTTCTGGTACTTCTCCTGACTGCCATGCCATACGTTCCACTGATGGATATCTCCAACGGTGCTGTCGTGTGTGTCCCTCCCCTTGCCCCACGGGCTACCGGGGTGGTAAGGCACATCAGGAACGAGCTCTCTGCACGTGTCCGACAGGATCTTCTCGTAGATGTATCTCGCCGGGAAGTCCGTCTTGAGCCAGCTCTCCTCGTCCTTGTTTTCAAAATCGTAGGTCAAGTTCTCGCTCTCCTGATACTGGTAGTCCTCGTTGTTTCCGGCCCAGATAACAATCGAAGGATGGTGACGCAGGATCTTCACGTTATCATCCGCCTCCCTCTTCACTAGGTCCAGGAACTCGGGGAATGCGGGGTAGTTGCCGCATCCAAAGAGGAAATCCTGCCACACCAGGATTCCGAGTTCGTCGCAGGCGTCGTAGAACGGCGCCTCTTCGAAGATACCACCAGCCCACACGCGGATCATAACCTGGTTGCCATCCGCCACCAGCTTCACCCAATCGTAATACTTCTCAGGGGTGATGCGGGGAACAAAGTTGTCCGCTGGAATCCAATCGCTACCGCCGCAGAAGATGGGGACGTTATTGATCTGGAAGAAAAATGACTCTCCTGGTTCGTCCTTGAGCGGCCGCTGGATGAGCTCTGCTCTCCTCAGACCAAATCTCTTGCTCTCAACGTGAATATCGTACGCCTCGGAGCGTGTGGCCACAAGTGTAGCAGTAATTGTATATAGAGGCTGCTTGCCGTATCTGATAGGATACCAGAGCGCCGGGTCAGTAATATTGAACGTGGCAGTTGCACGTCCATCAACCACCTTTGCCTGTTCGCTAGCCACAGCCTCTCCATCCAGCGCAATGTCAAACTTGACCAGCGAAGCCGAGCCCTCGATATCCGCGGTTGCAATGATTTTTGCCGCCTTGAGCGACTCCTCCACATCCGTCCGGAAATAGAGATCCGCTATCCTTGACTCGTAGATCTCGAGGTTAATCGGGCGCCAAGGGCCACATGTCAGCATAGTTGGTCCCCAATCCCATCCCTGTATTAATTAGCATTTCGTTGCCTAGCCCCCGGCCGAAATACTAGGAAGCTACTCACATAATGATATTGCGCCTTGCGCACCGCAAGTCTCGAGGCATCACCGTTCCAGCACCCCCACTTGTGCTCTGGGTATTTGTCAACGATCTGCTTGCCCTTTAAAAAGGCGCTCTCAAATGTGATCTCAAGCTCGTTCGGGCCGTCCTTGTTCAGGTAGGCCGTGACATCCACCCGTTCCCGGATAAACATGCTCTCCGTCTTGAGGATCTCGGTGCCATTGAGCACTACTGTGGCGTACGTATCCAGGCCATCAAAAGCCAGCACCGCCTTGGCGGCGGAACCCTCCTCCGCCCTGGCAGCGGGGGTTTCAAAGGTCGTCTTGTACGCCCACACTGCCTCGCCGATCCACTGCACATCGAGCTCGTTCTTTCCCATGAACGGGTCCGCGATGATGTTGTTGGCGATGAGATCAAGGTGTACATTAGTTGGGAACTGGGCGACGGGGAGCCATTTCGACTTCTGCGAGTCGACCTGCTTGAACTCCCAGTCCTCGTTGATGGGGATAGTAGTATGCGACGTCATGGTGGAGGCACGTGGTAGCTGCCGGTGTGAGGTATCAGAGAAGGCCGTCTCAGTTCGTGTAGCAAGGGGAGATCAGGGTAGGCAGAGGTATATGTATGCAGGCGGGCAGGGAGGATGATGGAGCGTGGGATAGATTGCTAGATGGTAGAATGGGAATGGGGCCGAAGTCATATAGCCCGTGGCTGGCCGGTAGGGTCATGGATCTAGGTACTATGGATACACAAGGTGAGATCTTGTAATAGCGGTAGGCTGGCATGCGAGCTCTCGGAGGAGGTGCGCGAGGTGTGGAGCGAGATTGGAAAGACGAACGCTTCACCACCAGTCCATTCGGAAGGGAACAACAAATGGCGGGGTGTGGAGTCCCGAGGATGGCCCGTTTAGGGTGATGTACACACTATGGGTAGATTATTTCGAGTGAGGAAGCCGCGGGGTCTTGGTAAAACAGTCCGCTTCTGTTTCGTTGGCTGCCTCTGGCTCCCTTGCTTCCGATTCCGATATAAGCAATATCCTAGTGATGCGCCTAGGACCGAGTCAGGAAATCGGAGGGAACACAAGAAATGGTGTTGTGGAAGAAGTGGGACAGCACAGTGGCCTCTTCTTCTTTTGGTGGGAGGGGTAATTATGGTGGAGATTGTCAGCCATACTTGGAGAAGGCAGGGATGGGTGGGAAGCTATAGTGACACGGCAATATGGCTGTAGAATCTATATGGTGGTGTAGCATAGTACAATACGAGTATAGTGGTACACCGGTACAGCAGACACAGAGAGTGCAGATAAAGAAGCAATGTCCCTGACTCGTCTGTCCGAGAAAAATCTCTCGCCGTGAGCGCCCCGCTCTATCTATACTCGAATAGTATATTGCACTCCTCGGCGGTTAAGAGAACGTCCATAAGGTCCAGTAATAAGAGCACAATTAGTTTGGCGGCGCTCTGGCGGTTCATGCCTTGCTAAATACAGTACCTCATCTCGCCCGGTGCCGCGCCGCCGTGGAGGAAAGAACGGAGGCAGATCATTGAGCCGCCGTCGTTCGGGGGACGATGGCCCTTTCGGCACGGATCCGCACTCTCCGAGGCGCCTGTTGCGGCATGGCGCGTAAATAGCTGCACGGACCTTGTAGCGCACCCGTAGCTTTACCCCGGTCCGTGCAGCTAGGTGGCGCTAGTGTCACATTGGCGCGCCACGAACAACCAAAAGAGTTCCAAAAAGGGAGATCGGATGAACTGGTGGTGGGATGACGAAGCCGGGATATGGCATCGAGATGTACTGTATGCAGCTCTGCGGAATACCGGTTATCGACAGCAACAGGGGAAGATGCGACAAGCTTGGAAGAGGAAAAAATCAGAAGGGAGGATATGGATACTCGAGCTCTGGGTAGTATCCCTGAGCTATATCTTGGCCCCTTCGGTCTTTTGGATGACACGAGTAATCCCTCTATCAAATCTATGCCAAACCATTGGTCGGCAGCACTTTGCTACTGCCAATGCCCTTGGCGTTTAACCCCAGAGCGCTCACTCATCCAGCCGCCACCCGACCTCCCGCTCTCAACCTTGCGCTGCTAGCATGTAACGTGGGATCCCTACCCTACCTTGCGCCTCGGCCGCCCATCTCCCCCTTCTCGTGGCGCAACCCCCAGCTCCCCGTTCGAGACACCGGCCACCGATCGGCGTTGCATCACTTGTGCTCGTCGGCCCTGTGCCGGTTCGGGCCTCTTCCATGCAGGCTGGCGCGGATGGGCCTTGTAACTTTCACAATATAATAAGATGGCGAGAGTCGTCGGTGGGCTACCTCCCTTTCCTTTCTTCAGCGACTTTTCGTTACTTCTATATTACCTAACTAGGCCCGATCATATGGTCGGGGAGGGGAGGTAGGTGACTCCGAGTTTCTGGGAGTTTGTCGGCTCTATATCAGGGAGAAGGCTCTCCGTGATCTGCTCCTTGTCCAAGCTTAAGCTCCGCATCGGAAATCGGGGGAACTTGTAAGAGGTGACGGAAGGATGATCACGGACGGCGCGCTTCCATATTAACCCAGCTCCGCTCAGTATATGGAGACGGAGAAATTGTAGGCTGTTTGTGGTCCCCCTACTCTATTTCTTGGGGCGTCTAAATTCCGCGGTTGGCTGGGCCGGAGTGCTGGTGAGTAGCTACAGTAATTTTCTATCAAACGTTCCAAAGCAGAAGGATAGAACTGTAGGATCTGTACTGTATCCAAAGTGTCGAGATGGCGTTCTTGCACCGAGCTACAGTATAGCACTTTTGGATCATTGTAGAGCACATGTTGAGCTTCGGGGTTATGCAGCAACCAAGCTACCATCTACGTATATCACTAACTTAATGAGTACTAAACACAAACATCGTGCTCTAGTTGCCCCACCTTTGCGCCAATGTGGAGAATTATGGTGTAAGGTAAGCACGGGCAAGGGAGAGTAGGCTTATGATAAGGTCGTAAATGAGTGTGGATTTGATATATCGTTAACTGCCCTATGTTGTAAGGTAAGCACGGGCAAGGCAGAGTAGGCTTATGATAAGGTCGTAAATGAGTGTGGATTTGATATATCGTTAACTGCCAGTCTATGATTGCCAGTGGGGCTATGGGGGGTATACGCGACCTGTTCCGCCCGATGACGAAAGCAGTAAGAAGCAGCCTAAAGAGCCACTCAGATTAGCTTCTATGGGCAGAAGCTTGTCTGTAATCCGTTAGATAACTCACTGCCAATAG
>JPKA01000834.1:0-26816 GCA_000750875.1 Pseudogymnoascus sp. VKM F-4517 (FW-2822)
TGCATCCCAGCCGTTGGCCTCCAACACAGACGGAAACCACTTCTCAGCGAAGGTATAACAGCATTCTTCTAACAGTCGTTGAGTTTGAGCAAGGATCAAATGTTGAAGTCTGGAAGGGAGACATGTGGGATTTGTCGGTATAATGTCGCAATCGCGTGTACGCTTCAGGCTCTTTCTACCCGTTGTTCTGCCTGCAAAGATATATATGGTCAGCGTTGACACTCCGACAAAGATTACGGGAGACTTGTGCTTATACGTTTGCGGAAGTTTTCCTTAGCCAGGGCCTCCTGTCCCTCTCCCACTTGAAGCATGGACCCCGTAGGTTTTGTTGTAGCTTGAGTAGGCTTTCTGACGCGCCCCCACTTTCTGTCAATGCGATGCTGTCTAGCCGTGGGAGCACTCTCGGGGAAAGCTACATTTGGCATACGAGTATCGGGTGAAAGGAAAGAAAGGGCATCGGGGTTCGTTCCATCTCTCTGTCTACACCCGGCCTCGAAACTGTCCTCCACGCACTTCGCAATCAAGGCTGAATCGTTTCCCAGCTCTCTGGGAGAGAAGAGCGTTGGGAAAGTAGCCTTAGCTGCTGACTCTGATTCGAATAAACGCGCTGCTAGAAGATCTCCTAAAATCCTGCAGGTTTTCTCCAAATCCATTGAATCGGCAAGTTGCTTATGGTGGAGGTGATCTTTGTGCTTCTCCACCACATTGCGTACCTTATTCCGCTTCCTCAGCTTTGCGAGTTTATCTTTGAAAATATCGCGGTAAGCGAGATACAGTCGCTTGCAAAACCGGCTTCCCTGCTCCAACAACAATCACTTCAATCCTGACCGGGGTTATCGGTCAATCTAGTCAAATATGGTTAGACGCAGAGTACGTATTCGCTCTAAATATTGTGTCCCGATATTCGCGACTCCTGTGATGTTAGGGCATCACAATGAAGCACATTGTTGGCAGCACCTTGGCTGAAAATGCCATTAGGCCTTCTTTGTACCATCGACACGTCATTCGTCTCATAATCGCGGCTATTTCGGCTGACAGTGGGGGGACCTGCCGCAATGATCGCCTGGCAGGCGCCGGAAGGTTCCAGCCCACATTTCTGCATATTAATCAATTTAACTGCCTAGCTACAGGTCCCCCATTGCCAACTATTGAGGTGTGTTGATGATTTTCGCTCAATTTTCATAGAAATATGATCCGAGGTGTGCAGAGCCGCAATGTGTAACTGAGTTACACATTCGATACCGCCTAGTAAAGCCGACCAGCCATTGGCAAAATAAGCGAATGAACTCACGTGTGTGAACGAAACCGCCAACTTGTCACCCCGAACATGGGTCTATTTCTGTCACATTGTAATCGTTAATCGTGCCTGTTTGTCTCGAGACGCGCCAGATCTTAACGTTTGTGCTCTGAAAAGCATTGACAAATGCAGTCTTACCAGAGATGTTATTGACAACATTCCTCCCTACGTGATGCTTTCACATATGTGGTGGAAGGAGGTCACTTTCCGAGATATAAGGAGGACATGTGATGAATAATCCACGACTATTCTACACTTGTTAGTAATCGGCACGGCCCGAATACCACGTGATGTAAATCAAATCTCTAAGGCAACTATTTTTGGCTCAGCAAGTCCGACAGCGACTGATTGGTGAAGTAGCCGCTGTCAACTACATCAGGCTAAGTGCGTCTGGCAACCCAACTCAGGTGCGGCTGAACCTCAACCTCATCAACGTTGGAGTACTCCCTGGTTTATCCCTATTTTACAATGAGCATTCAGCAAAAGCAGTAGGAGCAGAGCAAGCAGCACTGTGGTATACTCCCAGCGTCTAGTAATATTTGGTTGCTTATCACGTTTACGCTCATTAGTGTATCAACATCTCCTGGCTGCGCATTCATTAACTGCTCTACCACTTGTTGAGAACCCTGTGAGAAAGTATTTCAATTGGCTGTATACATTTCTGACTTATTCCAGCTTCGATAAATCATGTCCGGCGTTGGTGAGGCAGGCCTTGTCCTTGGCATTATCTCTGCAATCATTTCAATCATTGATGCCGCCAAACAAGTTTACGAAGCTGTCGAGGACGAAGCTGGTCTCCCAACAAATTTCAAGAGGGCGGCAACGAAACTCCCTCTTATCTCGAAGCTCCTTGAAGACTCGGAGAGATATATCAATAACGCGGCAGACGAGTCGATAAAAGCTGCGTTTAGGCCTACTTTACAGGATTGCAAACTTCAAGCTACACATCTTCAGGATCTGTTTGAAAAGGTCATGCTAGAAGAAGATGACTCGAGATGGGATCGATATGTGAAAGCTGCTCGGGCGATTGGAAAAGGCGGTCGTGTAGAGAGTTTAGTTGGGGGTATTTTGGACAACTTGCAACTCTTAGCAACGAGATACCCAGAAGCAACGACACAAAGAGGGAAAGAGCAGCTGACAAAGGCCATTGAGGAAGTGACTGAGATGAAGCCTTCATTGCCTGATGGTTTTGAAGAAGCTCCTGCATTTGTACACTATGGTAGTGGCGCCCAAAATGTCAATACAGGCAGTGGACATCAGTACAACAACAATAGTACCGGGAATCAGAACAACGGTCCAGGCCATCAGTATATTGGTACCAATTACATCGGTATGCTTAAGTCATAGCCATATCATAAAGGATTTAAAGTTAATAAATGCTGAAGTTAACACTTCCGTTTCGAGTAAAAATGTCACTGTCGATGACATAGATCGATCATGTCTCCGCTCTTTGCAATGTCCTGATACGCTGCTTGTTAAGAATAGGCTGAAAGAGAACAAGGACAAGTTGCTCCCTAAATCCATTAACTGGATCCTTCAAGACACCCAATATATTAGTTGGAAAGATGGAGACGATGTTTGTTTACTCTGGATCAAGGGCGGCGCGGGCAAAGGAAAGACTATGATCTCGATTGGTCTTATTGAGCAGCTTTCACTTCCACAGGATGAGTCTACTGTGGTGACTTATTTCTTCTGTCAAAACGCCGACTATGAGCTTAAGACCCTTGCAGCGATCATTAAGGGTTTGATTCTGCAATTAGTTAATCAGCAAAAGCATCTCAAAGAATCTTTGCGACGCCGCTGGGATACTATAAACGAGCGTTTCGATGAGGATGTTACCTCGTGGCGAACGCTATGGAACATCTTTTTGGAGATGTTACACGGATGCAAGTGCGCGAGAGTGTACGTGATCGTGGATGCTCTTGATGAGTGCCAAGATGATGACATGGCTGATCTCCTAAGACTTATTGTTCGAACAGGACTAGATCAACCCTCCAAAATCAAATGGCTGTTGACCAGCCGACCACTAGATAGCGCTGAGCGAGAATTGTTAGCTGGGTCTGATCAGGTACGGGTCAGCTTGGAGCTCAACCAGAAGCATCTTTCTGAAGTTGTAAAGACTTACATTACTTCAAAAGCGATTGAGCTCGACCGTCGCAACCATTATGGACCAACGTTGCGTCAGAAGGTAGAGGCTGAGCTTGCTTCAAAGGCCGAAGACACGTTTTTGTGGGTAAGCTTGGTATGCAGGAGACTCGAGAGTATTCCCAAAGACAAGGCATTGGCCACAATTCAAGACTTTCCCCCAGGCCTGCCTGCTTTCTATCGTCGGATATTCAAGCAGCTCAACGAAGGCGAGTCAGCCGTTGTAAAGGGATGCATGCGACTCCTCAAGGCGATGATGCTGGCCTATCGACCTCTGAATGTGGAAGAGGTCGGTAGCGTAACAGGTCTGTCTGAACAATCGGTCGCTATTGAAGTATGGGTCGATCGATGTGCTTCATTTGTCAAGAGGCGAGGAACAGATATTGAATTTGTTCATCAATCAGCTCGAGATTACCTTGCTAGCAAGGATGGACAGTCTATATTCAACACTTATGAATGTTATGGGCATGGTGAGATTGCGCTCAATTGTCTGTCTCATTTAACCGAACGACTTAAAGTTAATCTTGTTAATCTGCCACGACCTGATTCAACTAGGGAATCGATGAAAACGAACGCACTCTTGGTCAGCGTAGACTATGCAGTCACCTTCTGGGTTAAGCACCTGGAGTGCGTTGAGCGAACCACGCTAGTACAGAACGCTCTCGCTGAGCAAGGAGAAGTTAGCGCATTCCTCCGCACAAGGTTGTTGGAGTGGCTAGAATGCCTGAGTTTATTGGATAGGCTCCCAAGCGCTATCGAGACATTAAGTACATTTACCGATGTAGTGCGTAATAGACATCAATTTCCAATGTCATTATCTGACTAAAGTCTTGTCTAGATAAGAAAAACCCCTTCGCTATCGGTTCTTGTGCAAGATGCTACACGTTTCTTGTTGCGACACTACCCAACAATAGCAACTTGGCCATTACAAATTTATAGCTCTGCGATAGTCTTCAGCCCTCAAACAAGTGTAGTAAGAGCAAACAACCTAGACAAGCCTCCCATGTGGATAGGAAAGCTCCCTCAAGTGGAACACTCATGGACTTCTCTAATCCAGACGCTCGCAGGCCACGCGTCCTCAGTCGGGGCCATAGCCTTCTCGCCAGATGGCAAGCAGATTGCGTCAGGCTCTGAGGACAAGACCATCAAGCTGTGGGATGCCAGAACAGGCGACCTCCAGAAAACGCTCAAGGGCCACTCGGCCACAGTCGAGGCTATAGCCTTCTCGCCAGATGGTAAGCAGATCATGTCAGGTTCTGAGGACAAGACCATCAAGCTATGGGATGCCAGAACAGGCGACCTCCAGAAAACGCTCGAAGGCCACTTGTCCTGGGTCTTGGATGTAGCCTTCTCGCCAGATGGTAAGCAGATTGCATCAGGGTCTAGGGACAAGACCATCAAGTTATGGGATGTAAGAACAGGCAGTCTCCAGAAGACGCTTACAGGCCACTTGGATGGGCTCAGGGTTATAGCCTTCTCACCAGATGGCAAGCAGATCGCGTCAGGGTCTAACGACGAGACCATCAAGCTATGGGATGCAAGAACAAGAACAGGCGGCCTCCTGAAGACGCTCACAGGCCACTCGGATGGGCTCAGGGCTATAGCCTTCTCACCAGATGGTAAGCAGATTGCGTCTGGCTCTGGGGACAAGACTATCAAGCTGTGGGATGCGAGAACCGGCGACCTCCAGAAGACGCTCAAAGGCCACTCATCCTGGGTCAGTGCGATAGCCTTCTCGCCAGATGGCAAGCAGATTGTGTCAGGCTCTACGGACTTAACCATCAAGCTATGGGATGCCAGAACAGGCGGCCTCCAGAAGACGCTCGAAGGCCACTCTGCCTCAGTCTGGGCTGTAGCCTTCTCCCCAGATGGTAAGCAGATCGCGTCAGGGTCTAGGGACAAGACCATCAAGCTATGGGATGCCGGAACAAGAACAGGCGACCTCCAGAAGACACTCAAGGGCCACTCGGCCACAGTCAAGGCCATAGCCTTCTCACCAGATGGTAAGCAGATTGCGTCTGGCTCTGGGGACAAGACTATCAAGCTGTGGGATGCGAGAACCGGCGACCTCCAGAAGACGCTCAAAGGCCACTCATCCTGGGTCAGTGCGATAGCCTTCTCGCCAGATGGCAAGCAGATCACATCTAGCTCTGGGGATAATACCATCAAGCTATGGGATCCCAGAACAGGCGACCTCCAGAAAACACTCAAGGGCCACTTGTCCTCAGTCAGGGCCATAGCCTTCTCGCCAGATGGCAAGCAGATTGCGTCAGGCTCTGAGGACAAGACCATCAAGCTGTGGGATGCGAGAACAGGCGACCTCCAGAAGACACTCAAGGGCCACTTGTCCTCAGTCGGGGCCATAGCCTTCTCGCCAGATGGCAAGCAGATTGCGTCAGGCTCTGAGGACAAGACCATCAAGCTGTGGGATGCGAGAACAGGCGACCTCCAGAAGACGCTCAAAGGCCACTCATCCTGGGTCAGTGCGATAGCCTTCTCGCCAGATGGCAAGCAGATCGCGTCAGGCTCTTTGGACAAGACCATCAAGCTGTGGGACGTTGCCAAATCCTTGAAAGTTTCAAAATTGCTTGGTAGCACTCTGGGTAGTCATCTCAGGTACCGTGCATGGCGGGAAATCAAGACCTCAAAGCCTGTCTCCTCTCTAAAATTCTCTACAAACAGCCGATACCTCGTAACAAATCTCAGTCAGATCAAGATCGAAAGCATCCTTGCAAATAGGCAAAGCTTTGGCTTCGAGTCATTAGAAAATCTCTGGGTGGATAATCAGTGGATTTACTATGGAGCGATGCCTGTGTTTCGTTTACCGTTAGATTTCGAGGTACAAAGTCATGACGTAATAGGCGATCAATTGGCTATTGGGTTTCGTAACGGTCGAGTTTTAAGCTTCGATATTAACCGTAAAAGCTTAAACTTGATATTCAAAAACTCAGCATAAATCTATATCGGCTAACTTAGTAATTAAAGATATATAGTATTTTAGTAAACTGTGACAAAGAGGGGCGAGGGGGCCGTGATGTTTATATATTGTGCGACCTATTAGTTACGTGATTCTAGCATCGGATATTTCAAGGGGGAAAATCCTAGAAGCTTCTATCTGTCCAGTTTCTTTGCCACGTCTGTATCGTCAAGCTTTGCCTATATTGTACTACAGCATTTGGTTTGGCCACAAACATAGATCACAAATCAGCAAAACTAACTTAAGTTAGTTCTTGCATGACCTTGAAGCGTTTGAAGAGACACATTTGGAGGCAGATTGGAGTGAGTACGTACTATGCGCTTAACCATATTTGGCTAGATTGACCCAGTGACCCTGGCCAGAGGTAAGGAGCTGCAAATCAAAGGGGAAGCCAGTTTTGCAACCGACTGTACACCATCTTCTTATCAAGGTCTGAATCTGACATGGTGGAGTCCGAGAACATACTGAGGCATCTGGGCGAAATCACCACTAGGATGTGTTGCTCTTCGGCGAGGCTCCCTTATGGTTGTAGCTCTGACAGGGCCTACATGCACGGACCTCGGCTTTTTCGACTGGGAGAGACAGTGTGGGACTGGGGTCAAGAATCGTAATGCGCAAAAGCCATTACGAGTTTGATCCATTCAGTGGGAGCAGCAATTCAAAAATAGCAATGGTATTACGATTCAGCAGAGGAATATGCAGCAAAACCGCTGCGTCATGTAAAGAAATATAGCTAAAGAGTGACTTTAAGTATGAAAAGAGCCATTTTCCACGTGACTGTTATACGTAAGGAAACATTCCCAACAATACACTCAATGGGAACCATCGCGACGCCGCGTATTCTCGTCAACAGTGGCCGAGCAGATCTGGCTGAGCTAACGCTAAGAAGGCTGGATGACGCATCCGTCATGGCAGCTTCTGTCTTATCCACTTACTCCTTCTCTTTACTCCCAGCTTGTTCTGGACTTTCTAGGTTACGTTTCCGTTGATATTTCGCATCAGAATCATGTGGCAACAGATTTATAGGGAGTGGAAACGAATTCATCTTGCCACTATTTAGTAAATACCATCAAAATTAGGAGTGAACATACAATTTCTTTCTTAGATGGTGGGAAACACGTGTTACCAGGAGATACATAAGTGTAATAACGCCCATTCTGATAGATGATCAAAGCAACATCCGCGCCGTATAATTCCCCATACTCGTATACCTTGTTAGTCAAAGTGTTTCTCCTTCTAGATGCATTCTGGCTTTGGCGTTTTCGGACGTTGCACATATTGGGATAGTGTATATGATGTCTCTTGTAAGTTGGATGGTTGTAGTTGGATCAATAGGGTGCCGCTGGCATTTTATAGTAATCTAAGTCTATTTAAAGCGTTCAAAGAGTTCTACTTCTTCCAGTAAACGGTAATTCTGCTGTCCCAAGCTTGTGCCAATCTATAGTGGAGTCCGCGCATACTGGCCCGCCCAATTTAGTATAGTGCCACGTGTACTAGATGGACCTTCTCGATGGTATCGACGATCCCTCACCATCTGATGGTCCTAATCATCCTTTATCTGATGGTAGACCATCCGATGGTGCTAATAATCCTTTATCCGAAGGTACACCACCCGATGGTCCCAATCATCCTCTATCTGATGGTAGACCATCCGATGGTCACAACCATCCTTTATCTGATGGTAGACCATCCGATGGCCCTAATTATCCTTTATCTGAAGGTAGACCGCCCCAAGGTTCTAACCACCCTTTATCTGATAGTATGTATGATCCCTAGAGAGCTCGTACCGCTGTTAGACGAACAGCGATATTCTAGCCTGCTGCAGAGAGAAGGGCTTGTGTGACAACCTTCAGTCGACGATTTGAGTATCATCTGTGCATGTCCCAAGCTTGGATTCTTGGCGCGTTCCAAGCTTGGCGTTCCCGTGCACTCATGAAGCGTCCGGGTGGCGCCTCTGCATCCACGTTGATCTCCCGCAACCATAGCGCTTAAAGTGGCTCTTGTCCTTGTTTGGAAACTCTGGCCAACGAGCTCCACCCCTGTCCACCTGGAAGCCCTGGCCAGCCTCCACGTTTCTTGTTCCAGCACTGCGTTTGCAGTGCTGCAATCAGGGTCCCTACAATATCCTGTTTCTTGTTTTGCAGCACTGCGTTTGCAGTGCTGCAATTAGGGTCCCGTACAATATCCTGTTTCTAAAAGAGTGCAGTACTGTCTTTGCAGTGCTGCAAGACAAGAAACAGGATACGGGGTTCAGACCCGCAGAGTGCAGTACTGTCTTTGCAGTGCTGCCAGAGAAGAAACAGGATACAGGGTTCGGGACCGCAGAGTGGTAGTATGAATGAAACAAGAAACTGGAAACGGAATCCGAGCTAGAAACGTACTACTACGAGCTGTGGTAGTACGAATGAACAAGAAACTGGAAACGGAGTCAGAGCGTACTACTACGAGCTGTGGTAGTACAAATGAACAAGAAACTGGAAACGCAATCAGAGCGTACTACTACGAGCTATGCTAGTACAAATGAACAGAAAACTGGAAACGGAGGACGGACGTAGAACTGTACTACTGCAGCTGTGGCAGTACAAATGGAGTACGATGTGAAACGAACTACTACAAAGCTGTGGTAGACTCTATCGCAACATGAGCAACGCACTATTTTCTAACATGTCTCTCACACTTCTCAGTAGAGACACTTGTAGGTGATATGTATTCCTCGGGGTATGACTATTAAATCCCACCAAGAAGCAACTTCGACCTGGTGTCAATATAGACAAACCAACTATCCTAATTGCACATCCGCGAGTAGACTGCAAATAAAACAAACGTATATGAAGGCCAGCTCTCCCGATCCTTGCACCTTATGCAGGCAGAAGTCAAAGATCACAGCATAGTGGGCTTCTCAGATCACACATAATTGTGCATATTTTGGATCCTTCCCCCGCCTCGAAAGTCGGATTCGAAATTGGCACTTGCGTCAATCGCAATGTCCAAATGAGATTTTCCCAGCTGAGTTCCGTCTTGTTCGGCTAGAGCAAGTGCTATAGACACCAAGTTTTTGATCTTAGAGGCTTATTAGTAATCGTCTATCACTCCGGGAAGAAGACTTACATCCCGACCATTGAGCTCCTTTCGCACCAGCTTCTCGAGGTCCCAGCTATTCTTATCAGGCAGTCCTTGACTTGTAACCGCCTTTCTCAGAAAGCCTTCCCAGATCTTCCTTCTTTGATCTGCGCTAAGGGCCTTATAGTTGATCTTGAACTGGATTCTGCTAGCGATAGCATCATCAATATGTGCGACCCGATTGGTCGTCAGGAACATAATCCCTTGGTAATATTCAAGCGTTCGCAAGAATACACAGACTATGGCATTGCGGATTATCTCCGATGGCGAGCGCTGCTCTAGGTAAACATCCGCCTCATCAAAAAGGAGAAGAGCTTTCCATCTTGAAGCGCGTTGGAAGATACCCGGAAGGCGCGCCTCAACGCTTTCCGCACTCGTGCCCAGCTCGCCCGCGGAGACCTGTATTATTAGTATGTGCGGTAAGATGGTGTCTAAGCAGACATACCGAATAGAGTGGCTTCCGAAGATGCTCAGATAGGACCTCAGCTGTCAAAGTCTTTCCCACACCTGGTGGGCCGCTATATTAAAGTCAGTATGCCATTATCAGTTCATATGATCAGTCACCGTACTGTAGGAGCACATTGAGGCCCTGGCCTTTCCCAACAACAAAATCATCGAAACCGTTGCCAGATGTTCGCCTCATGTGGGCCTCAGAAAGAGCCTGTATGGCGTTCTTTTGCTTGTCAGGGATTTGGAGATGGGCGAGAGCAGCAGGCTGCCACTTGATATCCTCGATATCATCGACGGCAAACTCGACTGTAGATGTGTCAGTTGGACAAGAACCTCAATCATACTGAACCGGGATGCTTACGCCATAACTTCCTCTCAAAGCTGAAACCGAGTACCGTCGGACTGCACAGGAGCACGTCATCTCCAGCCAGCTCTGCTGATTCCTTCCCGATGCTTTTGACGACGTCTGTAGACGTTACAGTGGTACCTTCCAAATCGAAAGAGAGCCAAATATCAGATGAAGACTTAGAAGGCTCGCTAATGCTGGGCCTCTTGTAATTTGGGTTGGTTTCTCTGAAGTGAGCCGGATCAACTATGATTCGGCCGTTGATAGTCACCTCGATTGGGCGTCCTTTCTCCATGTAGAAGGCCTTCCCATGGTACTCAACGTGGTTGATACCTGACAATCCAAGAAACCTGTGACCACACTTGAGTAGTTGGGCCCTTGCATCGCTTTCGTTTGGGTGGAAATGAAGAGGAAATACTTCAAGAGTATCAATCCGCTTGGCGCCACGAAACTTTTCGATTGAGAGATGAATTACTGCTTCACCAAGTACTTTTCCATCAAAATCGAGATAACGACCTTCCATGTGAAAATACTTCACCCCACTGACTGTCTTCCGTTCTTCTCCAAAATCATACTTGACACATCTTGGCTTTCCTGTGCCGAAACACTTGGTATATACCAAGGTATTTGGTTTGAAGAGAGCCCAAAGCAGGTCATATGTGATGTGGCAGTCTTCTAAGAGGGGGTCCAGACTCTGTCTCGTGAGTCCATAGACTGTCTTGATGTAGTCGATGAGCGACTCCAAGTGTGATTCATGTTCAGCGATCTTACTCTGGTCGACGTCCCGATAGAGTTTTAGTCCTCGATATAACTCTATTTCGGGCAGATAGTGGTGTAATAGATTCTGCTCAACCTAAAAGGCAATCAGTCAAGGCTGCTGAAAGTATAGCAACAGAGAAGACGCACAGATAGGACTGGTTCTTTCAAGCTGATTCCTTGAACATCTCCCAAGATAACCCTCAGGATATCGCGCAAACTCTCCGACTTGATGTCGATGTGGAACTTCGGCTCTTTCGTATCCTTGTCTGTCGGGCATCAATCAGATATAGTACGCCTTCATGGGAGTGATTACTAACCGACTCTTCTGCGGACAATGAAAACGTAATTGTCCAATGTAGTTATCTCATGGGCTGACTTTGCTGGCTCCACAAGTGCGTACTTGTACGTCTTATTATCCCAGCTGTATTGAAATGGTTTGTCAGTAAGATCCCACTCATATAGCAGTGGCATCATACACTTCTTCAACGGTTTTGAATGCGTTGGTGTCGTTGGCATCAGCTCCAGCCACCTGAGCGTCCGTGGTATCGGGTTGAGGACCGTCTGAAACCTGAGCCGATCCCGCCTGCTTTGCATCGACAAGTTCTTTCAAGAGGTCCTTGAAATCCTGGATCGTAAGGGATTGTGTCGGTGCCTGGGGTACGGATGAACGGGATGCAAGGTGTAAGTCTATCATCGAACTGATCATTTCCATAAGCCTGTACTGATTATCGAGTTCGTCGTCTGGAGCAGAAGGGTTTGCTGACTTTTCGTCGATGAGCTTCAAAATGAGTTCCTCAACATCCTTGAGAGTTAGGGGTTCCGTAGATGCCGCATGTTCAGGAGCTTCAGATGTTGTCTGGAAACACTTGCACTTCGATGCATTGGAAGCAATTACCATGTCCACGATAGCTTTGACCATTTCAAAACGCGGTTGGGCATTGCTGAACGTGACAAGGTGTTCGGTTGATGATGGGTTCGGGGTACTCGGTGGTGTGCACGGCAGCGAATGGGTCAATGTAGGGCAGATTTGAATCGTCTCTGTTGGGGCCATGATCAATGTAGAGGGTGGCAGGTGGCTTGATATGCGTGATGGGAGATATAGACGAAAGTAAGAAGCTTGAAGATGAGTGATGATTTGAAGACTGCAGAGGTTTATGATTGAACTTCTGGGGAATCGCGTGCCCTTATATATTCCTCAATTCTTTGCCCATCATGTCAATGGAAGACCAACCCCCCTGAAACCAACAACGGCCGGGGAGTTGAGGAAAGCCGATCCTTCTTCGTTCAGGATCACCAGCAGCCCATCGCCATGCATTGGCCGATTGATTATTCAAGAAGGTCCAAGGGTGCATTATGCAAACAACACCGGGAGAAGCACATATCTGCAAGACAGTGTTGGGCGAGACGCTGGCGAGACCGATTCACCATGAAGCAGTAGTATGGAGAAAGCAGTCCGTGTGAAACAGTGAGAGCATTCGGACTGTACTTTACCTGTGACTGGTAACCAGAACTGCCTGCCCCTATATCCAACGAACCCAACTTTCCATCCAAACTTATCCATTATTGCCCAAACTTATCCATTATTGTCCAAACTTATCCAACCATGTTCCTTGGGTTATGGCTTATCTAAGTAAATATTAGTCAACTTTATGCAGGTTAGTCAGACAGTTTTAACCTTATATCATACCAGCATATTCTTCTAGCAACCAGCTTGCATGCTTTCACCTCCAAATAGCGTCGTAGGGCTCGCAAAAGTGTTTTATACCTTCTTTCCTTGCTGCAATGATTACATTTCCAGGCGCTCACGCTGAACTGTAGTATGGTGTGCTCACGCGATATGCATTGAGCTCTTTTGGGGTTAGAAGCAACACGAACTAGCTGAAAGTTCCGATTAGGAACGTAGATGCGTTATGCGGGGCTAGCGCCATGCATGGCCGAATTGCTCCAATATGCTCCGATATGCTCCAAGATGCTCCGCTGTACTCGGCCGCTAGTGGATTGCTTGCATCTAAAAGTAGCAAGGCCAATTAGGCAGCCACACTGGCGAGGCAGATTGCAGAAGCAAAGCGTGACGTGGCCACGCAGGTATCCAGAATTTCTCCAAGCGCCAGACAGGGGTTTCCACATGCATGCATGATGTTGGAACATACAAACTGCTCCAATATGCTCCAACATCCTCCCCTATTTAACTAATGCTGCATCCTGCTCCAATGTTCTCCAATTGGTTCATTTTGCCACATTCTTTGCTTCGAGAGTTCCGCAACCCATTAGTCCATAAATTCGCCAGTGCACAACAATCACTTCGGACGCCACGATGAAGCCTCTGTTAAGGCTTGTGGAGGAGATACGTCATGGTATCCCAAGCCACTATCACGTGGATCTCGAAAATCGTCTAGCTATAGCGTGGGGGGAACGGAAACGCAAACGGTTCGACATTAAACCACGGTCCAGAGGTGAAAATTTAGTGGCGACTCGAGAAAACCGTGCGCGTATCATTTACTTGCAAGCTCAAGATGAGGACTGCCTCCTCTTCCTGGCCTTCATTCTGGCATACTCTCCTAGGTCATGTGTGGATTTTAAAACCACGGAATTCGTAGAGTTTCATGATTATGCGTTGGACAACATACAGCAAAGGGCGAGTCCTGAGACTGAGAAGTTACTTAAAACCATGGCTATCAGGAGAGGTTTCAACCAGAACCTCCACTATTTAAACTACATGCAGACGATGTTTCCTAAAGGTTTTGTTAATACCATATTGTGTTTTCTCTCAATTGGCACTGACTGATGGGAAACAGGAATTCGGGAGCAGGAACCAATCGGCGAGACACTGGTTTCGACAGCGGCGGAATCAGTTGGAAACGAAATGCGTATTGACGAGATAGGACGGGATGACAGGGGCAGGCGTAAGTGAAATCTCAGTTTCATTATAAAGTCTACTGCTAATTATAATCACAATAGAAATCGAGCGGATGTACTCGAACGGGCCGATTAGTCAAGTATCAATGTTCGGCGAGCTTCTTTCAAATGCAATTCAGAGCAGCCATCAATGGAGAAAAGAAAGGGGATTAGGAGAATCAACAACAAATTGCTGGACTACAATGATACCCCGGGACCCGAACGAAGATATTTCCATCACGATATGGCTTGGCCGTAGAGACGGACATCGAGTAAACACGGCATTGATGGTGGAGCCTACTTGGTCTTCTCCATCTTTACCCATGCCCGAATAACTTCGACCACGAAACCTTTGGGGATTTCGAGGGCTTCGGCCGTTGTGTATCTCTTCGTAGTATCCGCCACATTTGCTGGATCATAGATCATGATCTCCTCGCCGTTACCCGTCAACCATCTTGTGTCTTCTGCTTCCTCAAAAAAAAAATTAGGCAAATACTCCAGTACTCCTTGACTTGCTTTCTCTCCACGCTAGATATGACAATATTAGCTTTTGATATGCACCTGACTCGGGCACTAACGGACCTTTGCGCACATGATGAACTGCTGTGTGATATTGTGTTGCCCAAGCTCCCTCAAGTGTGCCTGAAGATAAATGGGAGATCGTGAGTCCGTCTTGGTTCGTTTGAAACTGATATATACAAGCCAGATGCTACTGGTCTGCTAGAGGAGAAGTCGAAGATATAACGACCGCCTTGAAGGGTCTGATATTGCCTCTCTAGCGACCTCAGATGCGGTTGCTCCAAAGCTTTGTTAATAAGCGATATGTTGTGGTGTATAGGTGAAGAAGGGCGATGAGAAGCGGCCTGCACCCTGATAGAATTTGTCGCGCTCAATATGCGAAATGATGGAGAGGAAACCCGCGGCAACAGCGACACGGAAACAAGAATCTAGTGAATTATTTGGCGGGCTCGACTTGTGAGGAAAACGATGGCGAGACAGCGTCCCTCAGGGTAGTGTGGATTGAGGCCTAATGGCGACACTGGTCAGATAGGATCAAAGTCATCCTTGTCGCTCGGGCGAGTACTTGGATGATGCCTGGTCGCGATGCGAGGATGAGGCTATTTATTTGAGGGAAGAAACTCGTTGTCTGCGGGGCCCAAGTGGTGGGGCTTGACGCCATGTGATTTGCTCGGCAATCCGACACTGACCGAAAACACCTGCAGTCAGGCAGTTAGGCTGCAATGCCTTTGTACGATGAATGCCTTCAGGCTGAAAGAGCTTTGACGACCTCACGAAGCACAAAGAATAAAATATTTGAAACCCAGTAAAATCAATCGCTTCAGTTGCTCTCTCTTGAGCGAACGAAATAGCGTGGACTCATGCGCATCGTCCCACAGTATATAAGTGCCATGACATCAACGTGGCGTGGCATCAAGCGACGGTGTGGCCAACCGACTCCGCCAGCATACCACAGCGTATCGAAGCTGCAGCCACACATGTCAAGGTCACGGTTGTGGCAGTATACAACAAAAGTTGACGGGACATAGCACCTCAATACTCATGAACACTAGACACAGTACATGTGTTTGGCTCTTAAGGTCAACGTCTACAAATCAGGACCCTACTTCGTCGTTGAATTTACACGATCATTGGAACGAGAACAAGATCGACGATGAGGGATCACCTACAAGCAATGCGGCCACATATAAAGCCAGTCTGCGCAGAGCAACACAGCAACACAGTAACACAGCTCAAGGAGACTTCGCAGAAATGTGCCACATGCCATGGCGCACAGATTCCTGGAACAAGCAGTGCCCGGTCAGCAAAACGGAAATAGCAAAGGTGCAAGCAGCCTATGATTCGCGTCAACAATACATTACGTCCCATCATGGACAGTTACCGGAATCAACGACCTGCCAACTCAAAACCGAACCTCAATGGAAGCATCGACGGTCACCAGACCCGAGATCATAGATTGCTCCGTCTTTATACGACATCCTTGTGAGATAATTGCCGCTGCAGGGCCTGATGGGGTTCTGACTTCCCATGTGCATAGATGCTAAGACTGAAGAGATCAATGTACCCTCCAACAATGTCAAAAACATGCTCCAACATGCTCCATTTTCTCATACCAGTATGGAGGTCTATGTATAAAGGAGAAGCTGCAAAATGAGGCGACCAATATGTTGAGTGGTATCGACTTAATGACATATCGTTTACCTCTACTTGCTAGGTCGTCACCATTGGACTCGATTTCATCAAAGCAACTTAAACCGAGCTTATCCGTCGAGCGCAAGCCTCCTCCCTATGCCGACCTCCTATCTTTCTATCCTGCTCTCCTCGATTGCATTGTGTATAACTACGGCAAAGTTTTTCATTTCTGTCTGGAGACAATACCACGAATACACTTGGAACTCTATGTCTACTACCAAAACGAAGTTATGGCTTCAGACGGCTATGTCTGTAATTCTGCTGATTTTCAGCGGGCTACTCTTGGCGTTTGCTTGCAAGGAGGAAGAGAAAGCGCTATGCACTCTTCTTTCTTTGGCTGAGGTTTTCATGATCATCTACCAGGTATGTTGTGTAATCTTCCGAAGCGGCAATGCTGACCTCTCGAGGGAATATTTTTATCGTTATACTGCGTTACGTGTCCGCGCTGGTTTCGATGGCCCTCGCTAGTGGTTTTTATTATCTATTGCGTGGCATTATTGATTCTTTCAACACTGATAGGTACAGCTGGCTACGCTACGACTTTGAAGAATATACTTCTTGCCTCCTTTGTTGCAGGATACCTTCTCATAGACGTAGCATATTTGCTCGCTTTTCACCTGCGACAGGGCGGAGAGGGAGACGTTCACTTTCATTTCCTCTGGAACATAGGTCTCTGTTGCATCGTTTGGCTTGGTACTCTGGCATCTTTCATTTGCTACTCGAACGTTAAGATTGACTTTCTCACGTCTCTGTGGGTGAGTCGCAACACAAACCATCAGTCAAATATAATTACTAATGGGTTCAACAGATAGATAATGCCGTGGCTCTTGTGCCTATAGTGTGGATGCTTTATTTGCAAGGCATTGCATTGAAGAAGACTTGGCACACGAGGCCCTCATCCCTGGTTTCATGCGCCTGAAGTAGTCCGACTCTCAAATGACTCTATCCAGACTCGATGACGATGTCATATATCTCGTACGATATCTATTTTACGTTTCAAATACGCGCCTATTTTCGTTCACTGTGGCAATATAATCACGCGTAATCCCGTGGCCACGTCGATTATATTGCGTTGCGAAGCCTGGATTTGCTGGGACGCTGGCCACGAAGGAATGAAAGAGGCAGCTGCGCAATTCAATCAGTCACAGCGAACATGAAACGTCATCTTCATGCTGGATGAGCAATGTGATGGATCTGTACATACTCTTAATGTTATCCAACGTTATCCAACGTGCTCCAATAGCTTGGCGCAGTATTTCAGTCTCACAATCATGCAATTGATTAGCCAATAGTTCTAGGGTTCCCGCTCGAACAGTATCCAACATTATCCAATATTATCCAATATTATCCAACATTGTCCATCATGGTCCATCATGGTCCAACATGATCCAGGATGTCCCAATGTGCTCCAATGTGTGAGGCATCGAGTGCATTGCAGGACATTGCATAGCATTCCAATGCCAATCATAAGCTCCTGCAACGTGTAGGGTAAGGATGGATTGCAACACGCGGAGGACCCCTTGTCGCGCATGTAGCTTACTACGTAGATATGTTGTGTTATAAAAAGAAGAGAAGCGCACAACTTTTTTTCTGTTTGCCAGTAATTGATACCCATCAATCTTCCTGCACATCATCTGTCCCTCGATATCAGCATGGCGGTGGTACTTGCCAACTACGATCATGGATCTTTTAATTCCCTTCCCCCGTTTGAGGTGGCTGGCCCAAGCTTTGACAAGGTGAATGGGTCAGACATTATAGCCAACATCATGACGCCGCTGTTTCGCAAACACAAAGTTGAGAGAACCCTTGGGCTGCAGTTGATGCATAACCACTTTAAGCTCGAACCCAATGAGCGACTATTGGATTTCAATGGTACCTCCATCCCAATCATTCCAGGTCTCGATCAACTCTCGATCTTCACAGCATCAGTTTGGGGCATCGAGTGTACAAACAACAAAATCGAACTTTTTCCCCTAGAATTTGCGCTCAATTCTGGAGACAGTACTCTTGATACCACGTCGCCATGGTCCAAATCCAATTTCGACGAGTTCATTACATCAAAGAGACAGTTTTTTATAGAGTACACCCAGCTCGTCAAAGAACTCGGAATTGAGGGAGTCTTTGGATTTGCACGCTACCCTGGAGACGGATATCCCGGTCGAGTTGAGATTACTGTGGGCCGGGCTCATGTCAATCTCACCCCTACACAGGTAGGACATATCTTTAATCTCGTCGCAACAAGTTAAATTGACCGTTTTAGGGTTCGATATACGCCCTTGGGAAGTCAAGAGAGGCAGCCTGGTTCTTCACAGATGACTTCATCAAACATGGCTGCAGATGTCTGTGTCCAGAAGAAAACAATGTCCACAAAGGACATGGCAGCCATCATATTACTCAATCCGGTTGAGTGTTTAGATCAGCCTCTGGCAGTATGGGTTTGATTTTCGCGGATGTATATACCAAGTTTCTTTGACCTGCTCTGCACGTGGTTTTTCCCAATCTGGTTTCCCACTTGTGTTACGCAAATGCGAGAGTACCTATTAGTTGAATATAAATCAGTGATAAATTTTATCATGTCTCCTGGCAGTACTCTAAATATTGACAAATCAACGACGATGATCCTCACTCACAGATTCATAATTAAAGTAGGGCGCAACATGCGCTATTGAGTTTGAGTTTGAGTGTTCACGTCAGCGAGTGTGTCCAGGATCCCAATCACATGCAATCATCGCCCTATGAGCATCAACCTGATGTACCGCTCTGAACCACCAGTATCTCCTGCTCTCATCATGGCGATTGAGGGCTTTATAAAAATCTAGGGCAATGCCACCTTCAGAATAAGCTCGCCGCTTGATACAGTCGAGATAAAATGCTCTATCTCTCATCATAATGCTCGTATGCTTGACGGCCCAGTCGAATGAAACAACGTCTCCATTCTCTGAGCAGAGCTGAGACGGCTGGTAGGTAAGAAAGCGAGGATAAACAGCAGCGAACTGAAGCGGAACCATATCAGACCAACCAAGGTCAATAATCCTGTGTGTTTTGAGTAATTGGTTACTTTGCGTGTTATCAAGAAGTACTCACTTTTCAACATCTGAATTGCCATTAACGATAATATTTGTGTCAGAAAGGTCCCCGTGGATGAGCACATGTGGTGCTGTGTCAAGATCTGGATCCCAGAATTCGTTTAATAAGTCGAGCTGTTTGCGGCAACCTTCAACTCCTCCTCCAGCGTATTTGCCGCTCATAGCACGCCCAATCTTTCGATTTATCCTGGAAGTGATGTATGCTTTAGCTGAATCGCCTAGAAACTAGCTGTCAGAAGAGAATTCGGCATGCAGATGTAGTGATTAACTGACCGGGCTTTTGAATTTGGAGGAGGTCAAGAGTGGCTTCTGCTACGGCCCGAATGATTTTGTGTCGATGAGATAAACTGGCTGGGGAGGTATCCGTCCAGTGTAATGATTCGCCATCTGCCCATTCCATCGCCATAAACGGTGCACGTATAAGCTGATTCCCATGGATTCTGTAGTCAATCAGTTTCTGAAACCTAGCTATATTTAAGCTCTCAATAGCTTTTAAATATTCCACCTGTTTGCCCAAGATGTATGAGGTTGATTCTGTGGACTCGCGTTGGATACGAATGCCTATTTTCCTGCCCTGGTGATCTTGCAGGGCGAAGACGACGGCCTCGCCACCCATGAGTTGACCTTTTTCGGTTCCGTGGATGAATGAACATGAGCACTGTGAAGAATCGTTCAGCGAAACTGCTTGCGTGCACACTTGCTGAAGAACATTTTCTGGGCGGATTGTTGTCAACATATCGTTGTGAAGGATTGTTCTTCGGTGTACTTCAAAGTTGGATTTGGGGGGAAGAAAAAGATGTGGAATGGAAGGGAGGGCCAGAAGGGCGACATTTAAAACAACAAGGCTGAGCTGGGTATGGCAGGCATGAAGCTAGGCGATTTTGGTACAGCATCTACGCTAGACTTGAAAAAGCAATGATAATCATCTGATAGTAGGCTCCAGGGTCGCGATGCGTTGCGCGATTGCCAATGGGGCAGCCGCTTACTTCACGTGATACCCTGTCATGTGCAGTTTCAAGGCTGCTTTCCATACGTTGCTGGGACAACTGGAGTGGTACTCTTCTATCTTTCAGCGTCACTATGACTTAAAGCAACGGCTGAAAGCCAGCTCTTTATTCAGCATTCGAAAATGTCATCGGAAATGGAGGCCCTGCGGCAGCAGCTTCGGGCAGCAGAGCAACGCGAGGCAGATGCTCAACGACGCGTACAAGAAGCAGAACGACTCCGTCGCGAAGGACGGGAACGGGAACAAGCAGCACAACAACGGGAACAAGAAGCACGGCAACGCGAACGTGAAGCAGAGCGACTCCGCGAAGAAGACCGACAGCGCTACGAACGGAGGATCGGAAAAACAACATTGCCCGAGTTTCTCGATGCTTGCCATACCCACCTTTGCCTAGGTTTGACCATTCAACCAGACTCTACACAGTCCACCCAAGGCGATGCTGCAAACGCGGATAACAAACCCCGCCCTGAACGAATTCTGCCATGGCCAGAGTTTGATGCGGAACAGGCACGCACGTGGGAAGATTTGATGGAGTCAGAATTCGTCCTTGAGCGACATTTTACCTCTTTGCATACTCTAGAAGAATCGGGAGATACCGTTCGCGGATGGCAGATGGGTTCCGAGCTGGATCTTAATACCTTTGCTCGATTCACCGTGGAGGATCCGGTATCCCAGATCATCAAACGGTTATCTAACGACAGCGTATTGCGCAATCGCTTTGGTCTCAAAGGCTCAGTCAAATTTGAAAACCACAGCAACACACTCAGTCCTGATCGAACGACAGAGCAAATGCAATCTCTTAGCATCTCTGATAACCCGCGGCGGTCGGAACGACTTCGAGCACATGCAAACAAACCGGGACGGGCTGACTCTTCTAAGTCATCGAAATCCACAACGAAATCTTCCCGTCCTCGCGCAGATCAGTTCTGCGTTTATAATGTCGGTGGCGAGGGCGAGACTGAGCATCGGGTAACCGCGCTGACGATCGAATATAAAGCTCCTCATAAGTTGACATTGGGGCATATTTATGAAGGTCTTGTCGAGATGGACGTTGGCGAGGTTGTGGAGGTAGATGATAACGAAAGCGTGGCAGTTCGCTGTCGTCGTTTGGTTGCTGCTGTGATCACGCAAGGCTTTTCATATATGGTGAAGGCTGGGGTGGAATATGGCGAGATCTACACTGGTGAAGCAACGATCTTCTTGCGCATTCCTGAGGATCCCTCGACTGTGTACTACTCTCTATCTGTTCCAAAAGGAGACGTCGGGGCGTCCACTGGCTGGAACGAGCGTGGAAACGAGCCCAATCGATTGCATATGACCGCGGTTGGTCAGGCTGTAGCGTTTACTCTTCGCGCTCTTAAAACGCCCCCACGCAGTGCTCAGTGGATAAGGAAAGCTCTGCATCAGCTCAAGACATGGAATGTCGTCGTCAAGGAGGTCGAGGATGCCGTCGCCGATGACGAAGTACCGTCTTCGGAGTATCGCCCTTCACCGAGGGCCACGCAGGATATTACACGGTCACCAATCCAATTCCGACCTCGCAAGAAAAACCAATTTGTGGGAACTTGTGCTTCAGTGACGTCTTCTTTCAGCGACGATGACAACCATCACCCCGACACACCAAGTCGTCCTCAACCGCCTTCAAGCAGCGGAAACCCTATTACTTCCCCCAACCCACCATCACAATCTACTGAACGTGGTGGGAAAAAGGGGGCTTACAACAAGGCTCATCGCCAGAAGAATCTAGGTCGGTTTTGTACACCAAACTGCCTTATGGGTATGGTAGATGGGGGAGAACTCGATTGGCGGTGTCCGAATGTCAAGGAACATGGAAAGAGTCATCATCAACTCGACCGTAATACATTCATGCGACATATCCGCGAGTTGTTGCGCAATCAGCTTGACTATTGTGTCGAAATGAACATTCATGGAGCTAGAGGAGCTTTTTTCAAGGTCAAGTTACCTGGATTTGGGTACACCGTTGCCGGGAAAGGCACCGGGATTGAGTGTGTTGAAGATCTGATGCATGAATCGACAATCTACCGCCGTCTCCTTCCTGTTCAGGGGAAGTGCGTACCTGTGCACCTAGGAGATACGAAAGTGGACAGCATATTATACTACGCAGGAGCCGTTCGTATTGTCTATATGATGTTTCTAAGCTTTGGAGGATTCCAATTACGATCGCCAATACCAAGAACACTCGCTGACGACGCCATCTGCGGTCTGCATGCCATACATCAGCTGGGAGTATTGCAGGGTGATCCTGCAGCCCGGAACGTTCTCGTCCACCCGGATCGACCAGGGATTACCTGGATTGACTTTGAACGAGCCGAGTTCGTTCGTCCAAGAGCGGTACTGGGAATTTTATCTCCAAATCGGAAACGGAAGCTTGGCCGTTCTCATGAAGAAGGGAAGTGTCAGAATGGAAAGAGCAGCAAGAAGACACCCGCATCAGAGATAAGTCAAGCTAAGACGGAGCTGGCGAGATTGGTGGTGAAGCAGGGAGTAGTCACTTCTACACATGCCGACCTCATTCGGCCCGGAGCGCGTATGAGGAGCCGAAGAAGTCTGATAGCAGGATGAACTCGCTCCGGCAGTCGCTTAAAGCTGATTAATAAAGAGCCCTGAATAAGGGTCAAAGGCGGGAACGGGATGATGATGATAGATAATTTGGCGTCGGATCGCCGTCAGCCACACAACAGGAGACCAAGGATGCTGACGCGAGGGCTGGATATGCGCTGGGCGGCGAATTGTTAGTTCAGCTGCACGAAGCGGCTGAGGGGAGTGAGGACACGAGTGTTTGTGAGGGAGGCGACGGGGCGGCAGAGGACAAGATGGCTGCTGGAGGAGAGGAAGAATAGGGAAATGCATAGGTAGAAGAGGTGAGAATTTGGGCATTAGCATTTTGAGGCGTATTCTTTCCTGCGCGGCACTTGGGAAAGCTGTATGGTACAGTGATCCTATGATCTATCGCAAAAAGAAACTCATCTCCTCTAAGCAAAGGCTCCCTGCTCAATGAATACAATACAATGATTCCTCCATTACATTGCCTCAAACTCTAATATTCGTTCACGGTTTATCGTAAGTTCCTTCTCCCAAGAATTTTCATCCACTGGACGACCCTTCCACTTAACAAAATATTCAATCTTTCCTCTCCGTTCTCTTTTTTTGAGTAACTGCACGCCCAGATAGTTCCCTCGATAGCTCGCCTCAAAGTCATTGATGAGATCTGTACTGATGTCGTCCCCTTTCTGCCACGTATTATCCTCATCCCGGAAGCCTGCCCACTTCACGAGGTACCAAATCACGTTGCCTACTTTTGACTTGGCAAGTAGCGCTTCAACCTCCCACCTCCCTTCCGTGGCGTCGATGGCAACTAGATTGCTTTCTACTCCTTGGCTGCTACGAAGCGGCTGAACCTCCGTGCTTTCTTTGTTTCCTGGTGTAGTTGACAGTATGCTTCCGTGAGCATCCCCGGTCGAGTCAGCAGTTGCTGGTAGAATTGATGTAGAAGAAGGAAGAGCATCTTGAAGCTGTGGATCAAGCAAGTCCATTGAAAACCTGGATGGATATCTTTCCCCGCTTTCTTTAGCTGAGTTCGTTATCTTGCGTTTCTTGCACTTAGACGTCTGCGAGCGGTTCTTCAGCTTTGTGGTGTAGTGCACTTGCAACGACCCTTTGGTCCGTTCCGGGAAGTATTCTGCAATTTCGTCCCAGGGCAATTTGTCGTCCTCTTTCAGCTGTATCAACAGTTCGTCGTCGTCTTCTGAATATGTCGAATGCCTACCAGGTCTGCTCACAATTCGTTCTCGCAAAGGCGGTCGCTTTCTCTGCTTCTGCAGAGCTGGCCGTGACCTCTTTGCATGAGATGCGCAAACCCGTGGATGAGCTGATCCCCCAACTGATTCCCCGCTAGACGTGGAATTTGATATGTAGAGACCGATTGATGGTCTGAACGAATCTGGAAGATCTAGCAGCCTGAACTCTAGGTTGTAAGTCGTCTCTCGTCCGATCCTCACGCACTTGAGGAAGCCCTGCAAAGGGTATTCTTGGTAGTCCGCGCCTAGAATTGACTCCGCATCGGCTGATGAACTCCGAGAAACTGTAGAACCTCGAGTAGTGCAGGTCTGGGCTTGAGCTATAGTGGATGAGCGTCTATGGACGTTCTTTCGGGTGGCGGTGTCAGTCGCGTCAGACTCTATGTGGCGGCGCTTTCGTCGTCTTGGAGGCCGCACGTCCTCGTCCTCGTCATCCTCCTTATCCTCATTGTCCTCATTGTCCTTATGATATGATTTGATGCTGCGTTCGCGGCCTTGTGAGAGAGGGGCAATGGTCCCGTCTTCAACGGGTTGGTTCCGAAGGCTCTCCTTTATTTGCTGGCAGTAGCTAATCGCCTCTGTGTCGTCCTCGTCTTCGTCTTCGTCTTCTTGCTCTTTTTGTTGGCAATGCTGCTGTTCAACCGTCTTTTCCCACAATCGCTCTTCGCTCGAAATACCTCGAACGTCTGTATTATTTTGACTTTCCTGGTCCATCTGATTGTATTGCGAGTGAGGTGCGCTGGAAGGCGGCGATCCTTCTGCTTCTTCTGAAGTTTGTCGTAGTTCATCCTCGATATTGCAGACGCTGCTAAGGTCGCACGATCCACCAGCCCTCTCGTGCAGAGGGCTATAATGAGAAGGCCTTATTTCGTCGACTATGGCTTTCTCGACACCCTGGTGAATTTGATCCTGACCTGTTGTCTCAGCCGGCTCAAAGCAATTTGGAGAAGGTCGTCGAACCTGAACAGGGAATGTCAAGTCCAGCTCTGCGAAAGACGGGCGTTGTTTGGAGAAACAATCGGCATAGAGGTATTCCGAGTCTCGAGGAGTAGACGGGCCAAATAGGCTGCTCGGGGTCGAGGCGGTATCTTGAGTGGCCAGGCCATACTCGCTCGCGTCTTGGTTCGCAATGCTGGCAAAGAGATCGCTCGAGGCAACTCCAGCCTCAGCCTCGTCGTCGCTTTCATCGTCGCTGTTATCTTCGATAATTAGGGGCTCTTCTGCGTAGAATTAGGAAGGTGTATAGGCATACAACAGCCAGCTAAGAAACCTACTTTGAGTATTGCCTGGCACATAGGCCAGGTTCGGGGTTGTGGCATCAGTAAGCAGACGGCCCTCGTCGATCAGTTGGCGCTTCGAGATATAAAGGGGCTTGTGGTTTTGATGTGGCAGCTGAGGGATGTCTCTGTTTTGAGGAGGGCGAAGCAGCTCTTCAAGTAATGGAGGAGAGTCATCTAACGAGTCGTTATCTTGAACATCCCCCGCTGACATTACAGGTGGCGATCTGCTCGGTTGTAGAGGCAGTTGGTGCTTGTTCAACACCGACTTCGTCAGCTGAGCGTGTGAGGCCTTTAAGGCGGGTTTGGGGTTGGGGTTATAGAATTCAACGCAGTTCATGTTCACAGTAGCCATGCTGACAAAGAATAGGACATGAGTGGGAGAATGGTTTTTAGAACGAGACTTTCGAGCGGAATGAAGGAGTTATATAGAATCGGACGGTCACTCTGCTGTTGGCTCGCTAGAATTTGCGAGCCCCCCTTACTTCCCTCCTAAAGATGCAACTTCACTGCCAAGCTGGTCTTCACACTCCGTGTGTCCCCTCATCCTTTTCCGTGCTCCGCAGCCAGGCAGAGACCTTTCCGCCACATGCTTGACCCCGATTCCACCAACCAGACATATGCGTCAAAGAGAGGTAAGACACATCGTATTCCGACGCATTCTGGTGATTGGGCTGTTGCACTTTGAGCGGTCTCAAAAGCGGGGGCTCAGTTCCAGCTGAAAGTGTAGCGCTGCGGTCGGCCCCTCTGCTGCCAAAAGGAGACATCATGTCCGGACTATGCGTGCAGTGAAGGCGATCGCTTTGAAAGCCTAGGTCAGACGACTCTACCAGATTGCAATAGTTGTCCACTCTCCATATCCGTTTATCCGCAATCCCAGTAGTATTCCCGAATGAGCGCCTCGAAACGAAGGTGAACGGCAACAACCTGCAACACAGGGATAGTCGCGGTCACGATGGCCTTCGACAGGGATCTCCGCTTCCATCTCAAATCGGCCCTTCTCTCGAAGATCAGTCTAGACTGAGGCAGGCGTCACTGCCAGTGCCTGCAACTCGCAACGTCGCAAAATGTGCCGCGCGGCGGTCTGCGCAAGGGCCGGCCACGTCACCGCGAGGCATTTTTGCGATTGGCTAGGTCGTCGCGCAAGGCACTCTCGAGGCAGATTGCGCATGCCACAGTCGCAAGAGGCTTCAGATGTGCGCGGCGACGGCGAAGGGCGCGAGCGAGGCAGGTCGAGCGGTGCGCAGCTCAGCTCGTCCTCGCATCTTGACGATCCGACGGCCAGACATCGAAACGCTCAAAGGGATCGTTGCCATCGCAAAGAGCTCGGTGGCATGGACGGCGCAGTCATTGGAGGGCGTAACTCGAGGTTGTGGCTCTGCGAAGCGTTCATGTGCCACTCCGGGTTTTCAGCTGCGGCGAGGCCGAG
>JPKA01000835.1:0-35054 GCA_000750875.1 Pseudogymnoascus sp. VKM F-4517 (FW-2822)
TAAGAGAACAATGACAACTTATTATTAGAAAAGGATTAGCAAGATCTACAAAAGCTTTAAGACTTCTTGCTATTCTTTTACAATGCTATACTAGCTACAGAAGGCCATAATGCAACTATTAACAGAGTGTTGCTAACAATGGACTTCTTACTTAAGCAGTTTGAGACTGTAAAGAGTATATATACTACTAATCCCTTTATGAGTCCTTGTTGCAACTCTAGCTAGGTTAAATTAGACAAATACTACAGTTTAACAGAGAGGTCACTAGTCTATATTACTGCTTTAGTACTGTCTCTACAATGGAAATGGGATTATATTGACAATAACTAGCTAGAAGAGTGGTAGGCACCTTGCTAGAAACAGATGCTCGATTTCTAGGTTACAGAATATAAATCAACAGCAGTTACTGTTCCTACTTAAGCGTTAGAATTAGCTAAGCTAGTCTAGAACTCTTTCCTTAAATAGCATTAAGGAAAGAAAGCAACTATTGATTAAGACGAGTATTCAAAATATCTGCTAGCACTAGTTATTTCAGAAGTTACAGATCTATAGGCCTAGTAGCTTAAACCTACATAGCGCAAGACCTATCTAAACCTTAGTATTATAGCCTTAGATATATTATCAATTCCTACGATGTTAGCAGAACTAGAGCGCCTGTTTTTAGGTGCAAAAATAACAATTACAGACTATAGGAACTGTCTTAGTATTGAAAGCATTAAGGCAATTAAGTGTCTTAAATCATAGTATAGTAAAGGTAGGGCAGTAGCTTTTACAGATGACGCTATAGATATAAGGCAACTAGATATAGATATAGATATTCTATAGAGTTTAGGTGCTTGTATAAGGGTTTTTATTAAAGTTCTACTATCTATATACTTCTAGCTTATTTGCCAATCTTCTCTTAAACATTGTTGCCTAGAAAACTAAAGCTAGTTATGTAGAGACACATAGCTTAGACAAGTTTCATGTCCTTCTACTAGATTATAACATGCTTTGTGTAAATAGCAGCAAGTTAGGTCACTATATTAATTACTATAATGATTACTATAAAGTTGTTAGGTTACTTACTCTTAAATTCCTTAATGAGAGTTGTCTCTGCTGCTTCTTAGAGCACACTTACAGTAGATGATCAAAGTTGTATATCTTTGCCTAGATTAAGAAGAATCTTATAGAGAAGTCGTATAAAAGGTGCACAGGGGATAAGAGGCTCTGTAGTCTTTTAGTATCGTTTGATCTCTTAAAGAGCTTTAACTGTTTTGAATTAGCTATAGCTTTATAGTAATAATTATAGTAATTAACTTACCTCTAGCCTTTAGACAAGTACAACGTCTTAGTAGCTTCTTAGCAGTAGCTGCCTTTTTTAGAACAGTCTTTCTTAGTGCCTTTCTAGCTGTCTTCTAAGCAGGCATCTTAAGGTCTTTCAGTCCAAACTTCTAGCTATGAAAAAGGAAGGTTGCAAGACTTAGTTCTTCTTTTAGGCCTAAGTGTCTAGGGTTTAGAGCTGTTAACGCTAGCTTTAGCAAACTAGAGTTTCTGGTTGTAGTTCTTGTTGTTGTTGCTGTTGTTGTAGGTTACAAGTACTATAGCAATATAGAGAAGGCTCTAGGGTGGTTTAGCGTAGTATAGTACTAGTGTTGTTTAAATCTAAATTAGAGCTAAAATCTAAACTAGACTTATTAACTATTACTATTAAGAGGTTAATATAAATATTACTATAACATTAGGGAGCTTACTAAATAGTTAGTAGCAAATTACATATTTGTGTTAAGCTAGTTAAGTAGGAGGAAGAAGGTATAGGTGTAAATTGAAGCAAAGTGAGGTTGTTGTAATTTAGTGTTACTAACGCTAGTTTGCTTAGACGAGACGTCTTAAGCTTCACTTTTCATATGGCAATAGGTGTAGAAAGTGAATCCTACTACTATAACAATATATAAGGCTTTATTAACACTTTTTACCGAACTTCAACCTTCTTCTTCTTCTACCTTACAACACTACCTACCTTACAACACTACTACAATACTACCACCTTCCTTACAACACCACTATTACAGTAAGTCCATTCTATCCTTTACATCTGTTTAATAGTAACAATTATAGTAAGCTAAATACAATAGCTAGAAAACAGAAGGCCGATGCTAAGAAGTTGACTAATAAGTACACCTAACAGCTAGAAAACAGAAGGCTAAGAAGTTGACTAATAAGTACACCTAACATATAGAGAAAAGGCGTAAAGACATAAGTAAGCCTAAGCGTAAGATTAACAATGCAAAGAGGGTAGACACTGCTGCAACTGCCTACGCTATAAAGAAGCTCTGTAGCACGTAGCAATTTAAGGACCTCACCCCTACTAAACAAGACGAACAAGTCTAGGCAAAGAAGGACGAGGTGAAACTTAAACAGTAAGACTCCCTACCTTTTTTATAGTAATCATTATAGTAACTAAGAAACAGTGTTAGAGATAGAGTCTATACAAGTACCGTTGAGCAAAACCTTAGGATTAGGGTAGGTAGTAGGGCATATACGCTTTGGGATAATAACAACATAGCTTAGGAAACTAAGGAGGAAGAAGACAAGGTTACTTAAGAAGCAATGTAGAGGGAAGACAAGAGGGCTAATAGAATTAGGAAGGTTAACCTTAAGAACGCCTAGTTGAACGTTAAGGGATAGGCTAATGCTACAACTAAGGTATAATTAGCAACGCTATTATAAGACTAATACTAATATAGATATAGAAATTTGAAGGCCTTAGATTCTCTATTTAGCGCTATAAGTAGAGAGCAGCATACAAGTCAACATTAAGGCTAATGAAGAAAGTCAACACTAACCTAGATTTTATTAACAACCTGCCCCTAGCAATTAACATAGAGACTAGGTAAGTCACTATAGTAATATTTATAGTAATTAGCTAACATATACAGGACTTATTATAAGAAGACCCTACTACACCTCTACTTCACTAAGACACAGATAGCAGTTTAGTAGAACTTTGCATTATAGAGCTTTGATAGGGAACAAGTCTACCTTCCTAGCCCTGCTAACTAGTACCCTAATGACTATAATACTGAGTTTATAGCTTTCAGTTGGATTCTGATGCACGTAGTGCCTTTTGGGCCTAGGAGATGTTAAGAGAAGAGACTAAGCTAGCTGAGTACAAGTGGATCCTCCTATCTAACGACAGATTGTTGCTGTTGTCCCCAACTAAGGAATCCAAGGAGCTTCTCTCCTAGTTCTACAATATATAGATCAAGTGCTGCTTTAGAATATACTAGATAGCCCAATGCACTACTTTCTATACTACAAGCCCTTATTAAAGTAAATTATATACTTCAGATCATGTTTCATTATGTCACGTAGTTAATACAGCCTGTATACAGCCAATATACAGACTCTGTATTGTATTAACCAGTACCAGTGTGTATTAAGTTGAACCCGTATCGTATACGCACTGGTTACAAAAATGAACCTGTATACGGGCCGTATAATACTATCTAATACACTGGAGAGAGGCTGGGTATAACACAGCGAGGAGTCAGTGGGTGCGCACTTGATTGGAACGTATATCGTGGAGAATACAGCAAGCCTTTTCAGAAGACTGCGTTGAATGTAATCTGTGCTTCCGATCATGGTTATACTATTGTTTCCTCTTTGGGCGTTGGTGTATTGAGTGTTGCCATTGCTGTTGTCATCGAGTCTGTCGGCGATGCCGTGGAGACATTGCTTGTTATCAAGATGTCGGCGATCTGGCTTTCGCATTCGACGAGAACTAGGCCCATTGCGCTCTAGACGTGGGGGGTAGTTTGTGACTGTTTTTTCGATCTGCTTTTACGTAACACGATATTTGAATCTTTGACGTTTGTGGTTGCCTGGTAACGCCAGATCCATCGACAAGCAACGTTGGAGAGCTGTAGTCACGCATCATTTCCTCTACGGCGGCAGCGACATGTGCTTCGGCCAAAGTAACCGCGAGTGCCACTCTCACCGCTTCTACCAGTGGACAATCGGGAACGTACAGGAACTTATTTTGATTGGGGTTTGCTGGTCCATCGTTGCAGTCTGAGAAGCCACGGGCTGGCTTTTGGTGGATGCTACCGCAGACCTGGTATGCCGTCTCCAAAACGACCCAGTCCCAATGCAACAGTATCTGAAAAAGGAATGTTTAATTCCAAGGGCTCTGCAGGGCTCACGGTCTTGGCGAAGCCTCTTCGGTTGCCGTATTGGTAGCTGGTGCTGTAGGGCTCGTCGAGGCCTTGCCGGCGGTTGGAGCCATAGTGGCTGGGGCTACTGCCGATGATACCTCCGGCGCGTTGCTGCTGCGCCTTGTGCGACCAAAGATCCTTGTCGCCAAACTATACCGATTCTTGGTCTCGGCGGCTGCTGTCGTGGAGCTAGGCTCGGCCTGTCGCTGTTGGTCGAATTCGCTGGCTAGCTGCCTCATAATCGCCATGCGTTCGTGGACAGGCGCGTGGCGCGTAGCTAGGATCCGCTGTACGCGGGAGTGGTGGACATTTTCACCACCCCGTACAGCTGACGTCTTTAGGGTTAGGGTTATCATCTTCATGATGCTGGATGGTGGGTCCGCATGCACGAGAGCATCAACCAGCTCCCCCTTTAGGCACCTGTACCAAGCAGCAGAATCAATGGCTCCAAATTGAATCCGAACCCATTCTGATTCAAGCGTGGTTTCAAGTAAAATGTCGGCAAGTCCGGGAATATCTTCTTTGTCCGCAAGGGTCATTTGCAGAGGCATCTAGGGCGAAATGCTCCACTAAGTTGTAGGTAGAATGGCAAGCAGATGAGGGAGTACGCTCAGGGATTGCAATTGAAGCCGTTTACAATCATGCTTAGCGAGGTATTTATGGACAACTCTATGCCATCTCAGAGTTGTTGTATGCAGCTATAACGTTCTAAACGGGAAATTGTATGTGGAAGGTTCTAGAATATATTGTTGCGCCATTTATGCGTATGCTGTTGGAAACAAGCTGAGGTTCTCAATTGATACCATACCTGTATGCATGCAGTCACGCGGTTGTCAATATAGCTATGTCTAGTTGAGAACGTAGTGCAGGTCCAAGGTCCACACTACCGCACTGTAGAAACAAAGTGAGGGGAAGGGGCTTGGTAATGTTTATTGTGAGCAAGTAGCTTAGATAACTGATATAGCAACGATCACGATTTTGTGACGTGATTCTAAATCTGTACGTACACGAGATGCGCGGCTACTACACAATTCATAAAGATTTCAAATCAACCATTTAATTATCGTGCTCATACGCATCCCGTCCCTCAATATGCTGGTCAAAGAGTGGCATATTTGATTTGTCCAGCTTGAACTCGAAAGGCGGAGCTATCAAAGATTAGTGTCATCATGCTCGACGGTAAATGACTGATACGCACGCATTTCAGGACGGAAATCAGGGTTCGAAATCAAATTTTCATCAAAGCCATTAAATGAATTTTCAAGGGCCCATGCATGGAATTTCTCCCAGTTGATGCATTGGTGCTCTGTGTTGAAAACTGGCCATGGATGATCATAGTCGGGAATCCACTGATAGGTATTAGGAGCTGGGTCAGCGTGACACATAATGTGTTGGCGTATACCATCAAGGCAGTGATCTTAAATCTGTCAGTCATACGATTACATCCAACTCTGGAAGAATGGACAAACCAAGGTGATCTTCAAGACGAGTCTGATTGATGGTGTAATACTCAGGATGGATGTATTGTCGGACGAATTTCTACTCTATATTAGCGGATGTGGATTCTGTAATTTGGGTTTCACTTACCAAACAATGTAGTTGATGATACACATCTGTAATAGTCAGCTCAAAAGTCTACTCTGTTGCATGCGCGCTTTTTGGTTTGCAAACCAAGGGTGACCACATGCCCCGAATTGTCTTTGAGAGGAAGAGATGTCCGATTGATCTTTTCCAAAGCCCATCCAGGATATCGGAATGCTGTAGGAGCCACCAAGTCTCTCCAAGCTTGGTCAAGCTCAGGACGAGGCCTTCCCTTATATGGATTCACATCATCCAGGCTCAAGTAAAACGTCTTGCGTTCTAGTTTCATCGCATCTTGAGGAGGTAGTACTAAAACAGCAATTAGTTCTTACTCTCGAAAACAAGAACAGCGAAACTCACAAAACATCGAATTTTCGTTTTGATTGTGTATAGTTGATACATGAAACCAGAGCCAGATAAAGGCGGTTGTGTATAGAGACAAAATACACGTATGAACGGGCAGTCCCCTCCAATCCCTTGTGCGAGAGCGAGGTACAGTAGAAGGAACCTGTGTACTTTCATTATATGTGGCTTCCAAAAGGCTTTCATCTGCTCCCTTTTCATTATCTGAAGCAGAAATAAGATGAGAAATCCGACCTGCTAACGAAGATAGCATTTTAGCAAGTATATGTAGCAAAGATGATAAATGGAAGTGTAAAAAGCTTTCGAACTTGAAAATCTTGTGTAGGTCAAAGACAAAATGATGGTTTTCGAGGGGAGGTTTCTCCAACTTGGTTTGATGCTTAATCAATGGGTATGGTATCAATTGAGAACCTCAGCTTGTTTCCAACAGCATACGCATAAATAGCGCAACAATATATTCTAGAACCACATACACCTTCCTGTTTAGGACGTTATAGCTGCATACAACAACTCTGAGATAGCATAGAGTTGTCCATAAATACCTCGCTAAGCATTTGATCCTGCAGCTTAGTACGGGTGCCTAAAGGAGGGGCTGATTGATGATCTTGTGTTTCTTGTGTATGCGGACCCACTATCTAACATCATGAAGATGATTGATGATACAACTAGCTGCAATATCTGAACAAGTATTGCATACGGAGTAAGCCCGAAATCCGTGGCTGCATCTTTTCAAACAGCAAAAGTGGCGACGGACTATATCTATTGACTAGTCATGTACGTACAGAGAATTATCAGCTTGTGACGAACAGTGAGCATTAGGGCAATAGTTTGATCACCATTCCTTAATCCTCGCCAATATTCATTCATTATTTGAACTAATCGTACAACGAAGACAATCATGGAATCAAACTTCGCTTTCTTACACAATATGCACCCCTTATACACTTCTATTGCCACTAGAGATGTCGACTCAGTGATGCTCGAAGATGACATTCTTCAAGAGCGGCAAAATCATAAGACTCATGTGGAAACGCTGAAGAAGCTGCTTAGGCTCTCTACAGCTTTTCTGATCTTGATGGTGGTAGTGGTTACTGTGCTATTGTTGAAAACTGTATTCTCAGAATGCTCTTCTTCAAAGGCTATTGGTTTTCAAAGACTTGTTCCTAAAAGTATTTTAGCCCTTTAAAGGGTCTTTACCGCATTCTCTTGCTAATTGGATCATTCAGTGCCAGAAACCACTATATATTTTAGAGAGGCACACGAATACAGTGATAGACCTTCTCCTAAGACGGATGAAGCATGGAACAACCTTCTGCCTGTGAGTATCTCCTAAATCAAATGGTGCATTGTGAATTGAATGAATTCTCACTTCAGTAGCCCGGACGTGGCTACGTATTTGTGGATGACGCAGAGCACTATCTCCCGGAACCCGGAGAGACAACACCGTGGGGTCAGATATACTCTGTTGCGCTCTTCCATCAGCTACACTGTTTGGGTGCGATGCGAGATCACTACTGGAAACTCTTAGACTCTATACTGAATCATGACGAGAAGTTGCAAGATCTTGCTGAAAAGTTAAAATCGTCCCATCATATCAATCATTGTTACGACTATATAAGACAGTCGCTTCAATGCTCTGGAGATATGTCGCTCGAATGGCCACGGACGGAGCCTGATGGTCGAAGATTTGTCGTTGATGGCTGGAACATCCCTCATCAGTGCAAAAGCTGGGTAAGTTATAACCTTTGGCAACATAGAGGTCAAAGTCACTGATATTTTCAACCAGGATGCTATCATGGAGTATATGGATCATGCTCATTACAATGGGTCGCAGCGGTCTGATATAGCAAAAAAGTCATAGCTCTTTTATATTCTCGTATCAGATAGATGGAAACTCATATTATTAATACTAGTATCTTTAGGGAAATATATAGTGATTCAATTTACGTTCTTGGCCTACTGCATATTCATGCAATTCCAGCTATGCTTGTAGGGGGCCTGACTCTGCACTATGAATTCCCAGAACTTGTTCTAATCTCTACCTTGGTGCGAGGTTCTCCAGCCATCGACCTGTATCCTCTCACCATTCTTTTCAACAGTGGCCGACTCTATGGTAGTGTCGGCGGCGCACATCAATGCCTGTCTTAAGAAAGCAATGGTCAATATGTTCCCATGAATATAATTGCGGATAGTCTCGTTCAGATGGCTTCCGCCATGAAGTATCACACTATCTTGACCTTCCTTTGCAGAGCAGTAAGATATACGAACTAGACCTCTGCAGGTACAGTGATCAGTCACGAGTCTAAGGTCTCTGCAGAAGAAGCACTCACAAACAATGTAGCTGATGAACACCGACACAGAATATAGTTCAATTCCTAAGTCCGTAGGGATACCAGGCTTAAGGTTGAATTGTGAAGGTCGTCAATCAAGACGAAACCTCTGGAAGCTAAATCTGCTCTCGGTGTCTTGGGAATGGTTGGTAAATGGGCCTCAAGTAGTTATAGTTTCTAGATTAAGAGCACCAGCAAAATTCTCCTCTGGTGCAAAGACAACGTCTCGATAAGGTACTGCTGAGGAGATTAACCAATTTAATTTCACGCGAGAGGTACACGGGCGGATATACCAACATTCTGGTACGAGTGTCCTAGATCGTGGACTCGCTCAACGAAGACCACAAATGAAGCCGACGATACTAGCAGCTACAACGCAAACCGATAAGAGCAAAACACGATTCACGGCTATTCTGAGCCTTGACGATTTGCTTGTCCTCAGATCCAAAAGAATATTTGTCAAAAGATGTTGAGACAGGTCATCCTGAGGGGGGAAGTCATCACCTCCTTCATCGTGGCGGTTGTGATATTTTTCAACTGAAGCCTTCATCTTTGTGATAATATCCTTGGTCAAAATTGGGCGGCTCCTGGACGCTTGTGTAAGGAAACGAGGGGGATGGCATTGGCTATAATTTGCGATCCCACTAAAACTGCGATAGCCAATGGGAGTAATCATGATGTGATCAGAGTTGCATAGTCGTTCATATACGAGATGATATTGGCAAAGCGGAGTTGAGAAAGCATCTCCAACAGGGCTACCCAACATAAGTAAGCCTAGAAAGTGATCTATGACCTCAGTCTTGCTTTGTAGACATCCGCATTTGATCCGGTGTAGATCGCTAGGTCAAATTGCCGACAAAATCATGCAGACTCACGTAATCTGCAGTACCACAGTACCTGATGCTAGGTCATCATCTGTACTTCGTACCTACCTAAAGGGTTTCTAAAGCAGGCATACAATCCATTTATGCAGATAGTTTTCTTAACTTCTAGATTAGGACTGATGGCTTAATGCAATGTTAGCTCCGCTTATTTTCATCATAGATGTCGATGGGGTAATTTTTGTGAGGAGTTGCGGATTTGGTTCCGTGTTTGAGGGGTGAGACAGAGTCTGAGATGCCCCCGACTTGTTGTCAAAGTCGATGTTCAATGCTGTGCTTTTTTTACAGCTATTTTAATCCAGTCTGTTTTCATCAATTTAGGAATAATTTTAGGCAACCAGCATCAAGCTTCCAGGACCTGAATATTCGTTGACACTTAGCAGTAGTGCTATCATCAAATCTGGCCCCGATTTACCATAAGAGAGCCTACAATCTTCAGTCACAAGTTCTTTCAGCTTAGAACGCTCAGGTAATGAGGAGCAATTTCCAAGTACTGTCCACAACATGAAGGAACTGATAGTTCTATCACAGCTTCAATCAGCTAAAAGGTCCCGCCTGGCCCTTCTTATTAGCGTTGTCACAGCCATTCTCGTCATTGCCTTCATCGCCCTCATCGTGCCTCTTTCCTCTTGTGCTGCCAGTACAACAAGCACTCCGATACCGCGCGACGCGCTAGACGTGGTTAGCCTTAAGCCTTGTGGCAAGACTCGCGATGAAGCTCTCACCAGAGGATGTCAATTTGATCTCATGAGTTTTGTTTGGATCATGAGTTTTGTTTGGACTCCTCCAGCATGCCACGACAAAGAGCTTCCCGATGACTTTCCAAGCTTGCGCAATTGGGCCTGGTATCATGACATCAAAGCCACGCAGGTAGCAGATGAGCATCCGGTACATCAGGGCAAGTTCGATCACCTCTATGTCACTTGGGAGTACCATAAAATGCATTGTCAGTATATGTGGCGGAAGCTTCACCGCGCAATGATGTCGGTATCACGGGTAGATGGGTACATTGGAAACTCGAATCATACCCGCCATTGCTTGGGGCAGTTGGATCAAAGAGGAATTGATCCTCAATCTGTCAATACACACATCATTCAGAAATTTCCCGTTTGTGGTGTCTAGGGCTTGGTGTTAGTTGTATGATACGCTGTACATCCTGATGTTTCGTCTAGAAGTCAGCCAGCTGCACAATGGGAAAAGTCAATGCGTGATCTGAAAATATTGATTGTAGAATGAAGTGACTATGGAAGCGTGACGTCTAAATCTCTCGCCGCCGAGTCACACCTGGTACAGGGATCACTTGAATGTGAGCGAGATGTCAGGTACCCGAGCGGGGCCGCGAATTTTAAACAAATACCATCTAAGCTGTGAAACGTGACCATCTACATGTAGAAGGTTGTTGGAAATTCGTAGGCACAGGGTGACTGATCAATTCGACTGCCTATTCTACGGAGGGGATAAGCCCCAATATGTACTGTATCCCCCAGAACTCTCGGCTGCGGTAGCCTCCGGGCTACGGCACCCGTATTCCCCAACAAAGGTCGCGTTGCAATCCGCTGTTCTGACACTGGATATTCGGGTCGCATTGGGCTCGGTAGCCTAGCAACAGGGATACAGGCACGTCGTACAGGTCTCAGTTACTGATGTAATCGTCGATTGAATCACTAAATAGGTGGCCACGTACGTACTTTGCTCATATACTAATAACTACCCTTGGTCGTTAACACGGCTGCTACATTTGTCAACAACTATTCTTTCTACACACACATATATTTCTAGACAAACTACATCTTCCAGCGTCATGAACACGTCAAGTGTGCCATGTGCGCTCAAGATGGACAACACATTTGGACCGGTTGTGAAGGGCTGCCGAGATGACTTCGACTTTACACTGCTCTTTGAGCAAGGAATTATGACAATGGCGCCTGCAGCATTTCTCTTACTCCTCATGCTTCCACGTATCTACCAGCTGAATATGCTTGACCTCAAGACGAAAAGGAATTGGGTGTACTGGTCTAAATGCGTTTGTGTAAACCTCTGTATTATCGAGGAACCAGTGCTGACTTCACACAGATCGTGCTACTATTGAGCGCAGGACTGCAATTGGCGATTTTGGTTCTCTGGATTGTTTCGTCAGGGCAGCGCAATAAGACTTCCATTGCGTCGTCATCCCTTACTTTCGTCAGTGCTTTATTGCTCTGCGTCCTCTCGCACTTCGAGCATACGCGCACTGTCCGGCCTTCAACCATCATCGAGACTTATCTCTTCTTCTCTATTGGCTTCGATGCTGTACAATTACGGACATTGTGGAATCAGTCTGTTACCACTCTCGCAGCTATACTGAGCGCCAGTCTAGTTGTCAAAATTGCCGTCTTGTTCCTAGAAGCTAAATCTAAGAAAGATATTCTGACAAAATCATACTCGAACCTCTCACCCGAAACTACTAGTGGCATCTTCGGCCGCAGTACCTTCTATTGGATCAAACCTCTTTTAATAGCCGGTTTCACTTCCACCATTTCCATTAATGAATCACCTCCTCTTGACAAGGAACTATCGTCCGAATCTCTTCACAACTGGCTTCAGCGCACTTGGGACAGATGTAAGTTGACCATCGTCTCAAGTCGTACACTATTAGACAAGCTAATGATGCTGTGATTTAGCGAGCCACTCCAAATCTCATGCGCTGGCAATTGCTACATTCAGGTGTTTCCGGACGTCATTGCTAGCTGCAGTTGTGCCCAGACTTTGCCTAATAGGATTCAATTACTCCCAACCATTTCTCATAAATCGGGTCATTGATTCTGTAGGCGAAACAGGGAACACGTCGTCAGCTAATAACGGTTATGGACTTATCGGTGCTACAGCATTAATATATATTGGCATCGCTGTATGTGTCAGCTCACCCTAGGTTTCTCTCCATCTTACTAATCTCAACTCCAGATCTCGACAGCTATTTACAAGCATAAGACTTACCGTGTCATAACTATCATTCGCGGTGCTTTAGTTTCCATCGTGTACTCAAAGACGCTAATCATTCAGGATGGGGCGTTTGACAATGCAGCTGCCTTGACTCTGATGAGTACGGACGTCGACAGAATAGCGAGTAGCCTACAGACTGTACACGAAATCTGGGCAAATGTGATAGAACTGAGCATTGCGATATATCTATTACAACGACAGGTTGGAGTTGCGACTGTCGTAACAGTGGGACTGGTGATAAGTCAGTGATTGTTCCCATGGCTACCTCGCCTGCTAATATTTATCCATAGTGGGTACCCTAATATCTACCCAGCTATCCAAGCGCATGGGGCCCAATCAGGCATTGTGGAACAAAGCAGTCCAGCATAGAGTCGCCGTCACATCTACGGCCTTGGGATCGATCAAAGGAATCAAATTGATGGGCTTGACTGAGCATATGGCACATCAGATCCAAGATCTCCGGGTTGCTGAACTAGAGCTTTCAAAAGCTTTTAGAAGGCTGATAGCTTGGATGAATCTGAATTGTGAGTTCCCGACGTTAGAATAAGCCCCTCGATATGTGCTAACAATGACAGCCAATTTTACCTCACTTGTATCTCCATTCGTCACCTTTGCTGTCGTCTACGGAGTCAGAGGATCATTGAATGTGGCGCAGGCGTTCACCTCTCTCTCCATTATCACTCTCCTGACAAGTCCACTTTCATCACTCCTAAGCTCATTGCCTAGTTTTGCGGCTGGCCTGGGTTGTTTCGATCGCATTCAGAAGTATCTCCTTTCTCCACAAAGGCCCGACCACAGAGAATTTCCAAAGATCACAGTGCCATCGATAGACAAGGGTTTGCCAGACCCAAGCACCGAGAAGCCAAGTCTACACTCACTTGAGCCGTTCCCTACATCTTCGATCTGTGATGCGCAGATGTCTAGAGGAAACTGCATCTTGAGTGCTAGAAGCTGTACTTTTGGCGAGCCCTCGGTGCTCCATGACATCGATCTACAAGTGGAAAGTTCAAGCCTAACCATAATTATGGGACCTAACGGGTCTGGCAAGTCTATGCTTCTAAAAGGGCTAATTGGAGAGTTGGAAATTAGGAAAGGTTCACTCTTCATCAACACTAATAGTGTGGCTTACTGTGCCCAAGATTCATGGCTCATAAATGCATCTATACAACAAAATATCACAGGCTCTTTCGTCGGAGTTCCTGAGGATCCTGTCTGGTACCAGACAGTCCTAAACTCTTGTGCTTTGGACATAGATCTCGCAAGCACCGTGGAAAAGGACCAAAAGATTGTTGGCAGTGGTGGAATTAATATGAGCGGAGGTCAGAAACAGCGTGTTGTAAGAACTGCTACTGCTTGTGCACCTGAATCAGACTAATATTGCGCAGGCGCTTGCAAGGGCACTCTATTCCAGAAAGGCACTGCTTGTGTTAGATGATATTTTCTCTGGCCTTGACCTGAGAACTTCCAATCTCATCTTCGAGCGCGTTTTCTCACGAAACGGCCTTGTACGTCAGCTTGGCATGACAGTTGTTCTAGCTACGCACGCGGGTAAGTTTTATTAATCCACTAGATCCCAACAAAATATCTGATATCCACTCAAGTCAGATTACTTCCTCTAGCAGACCATATCGTGGTACTTGCCTCGAGCGGGACTATCGAGAAACAGGGCCGTTTAGAAGTACTCGGTTTAAGCAATGCTGGTGTTCACGACTTCTCAGGTGCACATGACACTGATCACCAAAATAATCTTGCAGATGAACCGACAAATACGATCCCTCAAACAAAATCTATTCCACGTAATGCAGCTGACATCAACCGAAGAACTGGTGATCTGACCATCTACAAATATTACTGGAATTCGATTGGTCTCAAGAAAGGTTTAATATATCTTGCCCTTAATGTCGGATACGTCTTCTTCTACAAGTTCCCACGTAAGCAACATAATATGTCTCATTACGTTTGACAACATCTAACTTTAAAACAGAGGTTTGGCTACAGTTCTGGACTGAAGCCAACGAACGCTCATCAGGTGTAAATTCAAAGCTCTATCTAGGAATATATGGACTCCTTACTGGGCTAAGTATTATTTTTGTATGGGTCACAATATGGTACGTGCTTTCGAACTGATTAATCCTAGTTCTAATTGTGGGGTATGCTGATTTTGGACAAGGTTTTGGTTTGTTGTGACGGTACCAGTTTCTGCTCAGAATTTGCACTTAAAAATATTAACGGCGGTCATGAAGTGAGTAATATGCAGCGATGTAATATTTCTTATTGCTGACCGGAAGGTAGAGCACCTTTTGCATTCTTTACGGAAACGGACAATGGTGTCACTTTAAATAGGTATGATTGTGGTACACCGGATAGAAGATTCTTAGTAACCGAGAATAGATTTAGTCAGGACATGCAGTTGGTAGACCAGGCCCTTCCTTCAGCAGCTTTTGCAACTACGTTTTGTAAATATTCCTATCCCCTGAGACGTTCAAAACAACACTAACAGCATGCGTAGCGGTAATGTGCTGCATAGCGGAAGCTGCTCTTATCTCATCTGGTGCTGGCCTTGTGGCTATCACTATTCCTCCGACAGTTGTTATTCTTTATGTGTTGCAAAAGTTTTACCTGCGCACATCTCGACAACTACGATTTCTCGATCTCGAAGCAAAGGCACCGCTCTATACACAGTTCACGGAAACTCTAGACGGTCTTCATACAATTCGGGCTTTCGGATGGGAAGGAGCATATCAAGAAAGGAATGCGGATCTCTTGAATACGTCACAGAAACCATACTACCATATGTACTGTATCCAGAGATGGCTAAACCTGATCCTTGATCTTCTAGTAGCAGGAGTTGCCGTTATACTCGTTGCCATAGCCACTCAAGGCCAATGGGTAACGAGCAGCGGTGCCATTGGAGTTGCACTGAACAACGTTTTAGGCTTCAATATGAGTCTGTCCGGTCTTATCAACTCATGGGCGACATTAGAAACCTCCCTAGGAGCAATATCCAGACTGAAAAACTTTGAGCAAGAGACGGAAAGCGAAAACCAGCCTTACGAGATTGGAGAGCCCCCTGAAGATTGGCCTAGCAAGGGTATGATTGTGTTTGAGAATGTAACATCATCTCTACAGTAAGTGCTCCATGGATCGAAATGTTGAGTTCCAGTACTTACTTACCATTGTAGTGCCGGTAGCGATATAATCTTACGGGACATCTCAATTTCTATAAAGGTAGGTGAGAAAATTGGAATATGCGGTAGGACTGGAAGGTATTTGATCCTAGAAATCCGGAATCAGTTCATTTCTCATACAAAACAGCGGCAAAAGTTCCCTTATTCTCGCCATCTTACGCCTCCTCTCCATTCGCTCGGGCAGCATTACTATTGACGGTGTTGACATTTCAAGCATTCCCCGCGCTGTCGTTCGCTCACGTATAACCACCATCCCACAAGATCCAGTCTTTCTTCCTGGTTCCATACGCTCTAATCTGGACCCGCATTGTTGCAGCAATGATGAAGCCATTACTACGGCACTTTTTCGAGTTGGACTCTGGACAGTGGTTGAAACTCATGAAGGACTCAACACAGATATAGCGCAGCTTCCACTTAGTCACGGTCAGAAACAGATGCTATGTCTAGCTCGAGCAATGCTAGCAAAGAGTACGATACTGATACTTGATGAGGCGACCAGCAGCATGGACGTGGAAATGGAGGGTCTCATGAAAGACATATTGACAAAGGAATTTAGGGATTGTACGGTTCTAGCAGTAGCTCATCGAATGGACATGATCGCTGGTTTTGATAAAATTCTAGTGATGGATGGAGGAAGGGTTAAAAGTTTTGATGTCCCCACAGGATTGCAAACATTAACGCCGGATATAGAGGTCTATAGAGCGTCAAGTCCTTAGTTAACTCACATCCACATAGCAACAACCTAGATCATAACCTAAAGATATGCAACTAATCCATACAGCTCTTTTGAAATTTTGAAAGGTCTAGAAGACGATCCTAAGAAATATTATGTTCATTCAACACGGAGGAGCTGCATTAGGTGTATTGCTCTAGAAGGGCGTCATAGTATTTACACCTACAACATGTAAGAGAAGCAAGCAGTTGGATCTAACGATTACTTGCAGAATGAGGACAGAATGCAAAGGTTATAGAGGGTCTTAGAACGCATAATGTTATAAGGACTAGTTATTTAAGATATATCTTTTTCGTCTCTAAGTCTAATTTTGTGCACTATCTCTATGTGATTCTTAAAAAGGATAATGTTGTTTAGAAGTAGCTTATTAACGTTTAGCTTAAGCATTAGATGCATTTTCAAAGCTACGCAGAGATATTTCACAGAACTGTCCGTTGGTCCTACAACTAGATGGTATCATTCAGGAGTGTTATGGAATCCCTTGTTTAGGTAGACAGAAGGATTATTTAGATAGGGAGGAGGCAGGAGTATCTAGCGTCATTATTCATATTTTTTAATCTAAGTTCCCCTTCATGATCTATATCACTCAGTCCACGCCTTCATGAAAGTGACTCCTCTCTAATATTTACAGTTAGGGTTGCATTGACTAGTCTAACCTGACTATAAGCAAGCAAATATCTTGTCGTTGCGTTAAATGGACAGCTTGGTGAAGCTGCTCGCTCGCACCTCCTCGTAATCGTCTTGTTATAGAGTGGCCTTTAAAAATGCCTTGAGGTGACTTCGCATTGCCTTCACGCCCCGACGGCCCTCGCTCACTGCTGCCGTCAAGCGGTAACATGAAACTTCGTCGCACTAATCGGGTGGTATGACGAGAAGTAATCGAGATATACCAGGTCCTCCGCGGTCAACTCGTTCCCTTTCAAGTTCTTGAATTTCCTGAACAATGTCCCAAGCGTGACATAGAGCTCACAGTAAGCGAGGCTGTAACATTAGACAGTGTCAGCACACAAGACCTGCAGACACTTACTTGATCCCCACACACCCGCGGGTTCCCTTGCTAAACGGCACAAAGGCCTTGTCCATGTGACGTACTTCTTTCGGATCGAACCAGCGCTCTGGGTCAAATTTCGACGAGTCCGGGAAATAATCCTCGCGTTGGTGCATTATCCAGGAGGACATGGATACAAAATACTGGGAAACTGATTAGCTGCTTCTGAATCGAGGGCGCCGAAGGAGCAAGTTACACCAGCAGGCACTGTGTATCCGTTAAACGTTACACCGGGCTTCGGGACTTCGCGCGCCAGCCTGCCTGGAACGCCAAATGAAAGTCTTTCGTATAAGCTAACATCAATAAAGAGGGGGGATCGCAAACCTACCGGAGGCCCTCCTTTACAACACCAGTCTAGGTATCGTCAGTAATGCAACATCCAGCAATTAAGCACACGGAGTCATACCAGATAAGGCAACTTCTCGAGTACCAGGTAGTCCAGCGGAACATCGGGGGAGGGGAACGCCGCCTTCAGCTCCGCCGTGAGCTTCTTGTACATATCTGGGTTCTTCACCACGTGATAAGCAGCAACCGTCATCGCGTTGCCGGTGGTGTCCGCGGCAGCAGCAAGGATACTGTATGCCTCATCCTTGATCTGGTCTGGTGTTGGGACTACGTATCCTTCGTGCTGTGGTGACAACAGCACCTCAAAAATCGATTGCCTCTCCGACTTACGCCCAGCGCCCATGTCAGCCTTTACGGTGAGGACCTGCTTGAGACAGTGCTAAAGCAAGTTAGCACAGTAGAACCAGTGCAGAATGTTTCTGGGAGATTACCGCTTGGAGGTTGAGGACCTGCTTCAACGGCTTGCTCATCGCCTTCACAAGCGCCGAAGGGAGCGAAAGAGCAAAAGTCCGCAAACTTGGCCACTGTTGGAAGATCCACATTGTCGGACCAATTCCCTGTACCATGGCGAAGAAATCGAGACCCAGATCCTCTGTGTCCAAGAGATTATAGCAATGCCCGAATGCATAGTCCGTTATCACATCCACTGAAATCGCGCGGAAGGCATGGTGCAGGTCCACGGCCTGATGCTTGGGGAGCTTAGTGTTGAGTAGGTTGATGAGCTTGTCGGCCTTGGAGTGCACGATGGATTCGAGGCTGAGGACTGTTTGACGCGAGAAGAAAGGGTTCAGCATTCCCCGACGGATACGGTGGATGTCGTTGGGCCCGGAGCTGAACGTCGAGTAGCCGATGCCAAAGGAGTCGTAGAACGGCGATGACTTGGCGAATTTGGTCCCGACACAGTTAATGATCTCGTAGTTGTCCGGGTCGCTCAGATGGACTTCATCTGGGGTGATTCGCACGACAGTGCCTGTGCCTGTGAGCATTAATGGCCATTATGTCTGGCCATGCTTACCATATTTATCATGCAGCCTCGCAATCTCTTTATAGAAGAAGCTTCCGCCAACGAAACAAAAGTAGGTCTGGTAGAGGTAGGTTGCCGCTGCGACCTTGGGGCCGGGGATTGACGCTAGAGGGTGACGATATAGATTGTAGAAGATGGTGTTCACTCGGGAGATGACGAAGAAAGGCAGGCCAACGTAGAGCAAGACATATACAAGGCTGGAGAGCAACTGAGACAGACCCATGGCGCTGGATCCTCTTCCGCAGAAAATCCTGCACAGAGATGTCCCAAGAACGGTGGGACAACGGAAGCTTTGATCCTCAAGACCCCAGGAATATCGAGATCGAGGATCCACCTAAGCGACATAGCATGCATAATGGGAGGTTTCCAGTTTGTCCGAGACAGCCGGAGGACAGACGGGAATGGGCCAGTAGGAAGGAAGTGTGCAGGCATTGCAAACGTGCATGTATGAAAGACAGGGTGTGCCACACACCCCCACACCCCTCACTAAGGCATCAATTAGGCTGCTCCTAGAGCGTGGAGGCCGGCGTACACCTCGGGCCCACTGGATAGTGTACACAACTATTTAACTCAATCGACTGCTCTGTACTGTGCTATATACTGTATTCTGTGCTGTGCTAGCTTCGCCTGCTAAGTGATAATTGCGCCCGTACGTGCGACCACCCGCCAGATCGCCTGTGGATCCCCCGCACGGACGAATTCCCATCAGCACCCACCGTACAAATCTTACGTCTGTCACCGCACCTGTTCATTTTCCAGACTCGAGTAACGCCTACGTTCTGGCTGTGGTTGTACGTGTCGCTCAGACCCTCCCTCCTGGCGGCAATGTCGGCCACTCATCATCCGGGCAGTAGTCCGCAGGAACACAACAGTAGTCCCTCGGTGGCGCCCGAAAGTCCCCAGGCACAGGGCGAAAGTTCTCAGGCACCAGGTGATAGTCCTCAGGTACACCACGAACCGATCACGCAGTAGATGGAGGGGGATGGCTAATATCGACGTGGATCTAGGCCGACGACTTTGAGGAGGACGATTCTGCATATGGCGACGATGGGTAATACTCCGGAATCGCTTCTGGAAAGCTCAGACCTGACGGAGCTGCAGCGAGAATTCGACGACGACGGTGGCCGCGACAATCCTCGAGTATCGCGAGTTGCATGGCCGCACATTCCAGAACTTCCCAACAACGGAGTACTGGTATGTTACCTCTGTATAGGCTCCAATTAGGCTCATCGCTGATGCTACGAAGGGGCCCGAATGATGACAAGCAAAATGAGCAGCTTGACATTGGGTAAAGAACGACGCGTCAGCATCTCTATCTAAGCACCATACTGACTGCTTGAAGTCATCACATGTTAACGTTGCTGCTCGACGGCAAGCTGTTCCTCGCACCGATATCTCTAAATCCTCAAAAAGTAATCGATGTCGGCACCGGTACCGGAATCTGGGCTATGTGAGACTCCCTTTGGTGTCCGCTTCTTTCCTTTGCTAGCTCCCCTGTGGCAACTATAAGCTAATTAGGTTTCTCCTAGCGACTTTGCTGATGCTCATCCTTCTGCCATGGTGATTGGTACAGACCTATCCCCCATTCAACCGTGCTTCGTGCCGCCGAACCTGAAATTCGAACTCGATGATGCTCAGCTCGAATGGACATACGAAGAGAACAGTTTCGATTTTGTACACATCCGCTGTCTCATGGGGAGTATTAATGATTGGGCCAAGCTATACTCCGACGCCTTCCGGTATATATTTCTCATACGTCCGTGTTCGTCGTTACGAGACAGCCAAATGAAGAGGTGTCCGGGCTGAGCTAATGTTTATTCTCCGAAGATGCACTAGCCCAGATGGCTACATCGAATCTCTCGAAATGGATATCCAATTCACCTCGGATGATGGCAGTGTGAAACCCGGCGATGTTATGTACGATTGGTCAACGCTCTTTATCAACGCGGGCGAAACAATGCAGCGGACCTTCAAGATTCCCAAAATGTCAAGGCGGCTTATTGAGGCGGCGGGCTTCGTCGATGTGGTAGAAACGAAGTACAAGGTTCCTGTGGGCGGATGGATGGAAGACAAAAAGTGGAAGGAAGTTGGGAGGTGGAATTTATTATACTTGAAAGAAGGGTTAGAGGGAATGGCATTGTTCATTCTAAAGAATATCCTGCGTGTACGCCCTTCTCGTTCTTTCGCTTTCCGGCGTTTTCAGATAATTCCTCATGGCTTCCAAGAATGGCATGAACCAGCAAGAAGGCATACTAATGGGTAACAGTGGGAGTACACCGAGGTTCAAGCACTTTTAGGCCAGATGCGATCGGCACTGAATGACAAGAAGAATCACGCGTATTACGAGATGTAAGTATGTTTCCTCTTCAGCCCATCACTCCCCTCTGACGCGTATCCTAACATGACTCTCCTATTCAGCCATGTAGTGTACGGGCGTAAGCCATAGTCAAGATGAATCGTTAGCATGGGAAGTAATTCCTCACGGGTTGGGATGTGGGACGACGATGGTTGAAGCAGAAACGCTTGGATCAGCCTGCTTTTTCGCGACCGCGAAGGGAGAGGTATTCGCCAAAGCCCCAAGAGCCTAGTAGGCAGGCTTTCTCGTCCGCGTAGTCTAGAGACGGATGTGAATTAAGATGAGTGGGGCAACTTTGGTTTAGACGTCTCGATTACGATATAAAAAGAATAAAAAGAACATACAACAGTGGGTATTCGCTGGTGGTCACCCACCCAACTACTAATCCACCGATCTCAAGCTTGTGTATGGCAGAGCGGACGGGATGCCCAATTCTCTTGAGTCTATGGTCGTATGTGGGAGATGCTCGCATAGTTAAGTTGAAGAAGCTATACCGCTTTGGCCAAACCTTCCTTTCACCCTAACAACAACCATCGCTAAAAAAAAATCGGCAAAAATCTCGAACTCGCAAAACCCCCCCCCTCACACATGACGACAACGACATTGAGTTGACTACATAACCCGCAATACCTAGCCCTTACTAAAAACACAACTCACAAGCGGCTTTAGCTCACTTGGGAGAGCGCCAGACTGAAGAAATTTAATAAACTTTGGTTAGATTATCTGGAGGCACTGTGTTCGATCCACAGAAGCCGCATTCTGCGAGTCGGGGATCACTCTGACTGGAACATTGAATTTTTTTTGCCAATTGATTTTTTGATTTTTTTTTGGGGGGGGGGGGTTTAGCGGGGAGGGATTGGCATCGGGGATTCTGTACGTCACGAGAGATCGGAGGTACATGATCACGCCGACGCATTTGATTTCGACTTTGATCCCACGGGACAAGATGAAGCTGGACGATCGTATGGTTGGTGTCTGCGGGTTTTGGATCTTGTTGCTGGGCCTATTCTCACCACCGAACACTCTCATCACCCCGCCTCCCTCTCAACCCCCGAAAACTCTCATCACCCCGCCCCCTCCCTCTCACCTCGTCCGCGTACTCCCTCCTCGACCGCGCCAATTCTGCAAGCGCTGCCGTGTTCCGTGACGACCTCTGGACTCCTAGGTTATTCGAACGTGCCTTTCTCCGTATCATGAAATGAGATGCCGAGAAGAAGACGGGTGGTTGGGTGGTGATATATATCTCCCCATTCCCAACTCCGACTCTAATGCCCAGATCCCACCTCTCCCCCCCCCTTACACCGACGACACCACGCCTGTAGTTATGCTCCGCGCATTCTGATAGATGGTATAGCGGTCGGTACTAAAGGTTGAATTTGAAATGCTAAAGAATAAGTAATAATTATATGCAATCTCTCATTCCGAAGAAAAATAAAATATTGTTTTCGAAGAATATAGAATATAATTAAACAGCAAAGTAAATAAATGACAACTCCAACTCCAACCTATTCCATAAACTAAACAAATCAAAACCCTCTTCTCGCAACTCAAAACTATTATCCCAGCAGTGCCCCCGAAAAATGCAAAGAAAAATAGGCATCTTCACCTTGCAAAGTAAAGAATTATACACATCCCCCCCCTAGTTATCCAAGCACCCTGCCTACACCACCATCCCATCCACCGCGCAACGACTCCCCCCTCCCTCCTCCCCCCTCCCCACCTACATTGCTCTAGGCAGTACGTACCCTATCTATCGAAAACACCCCAAAAAATTCAAGAAATAACTGCCTCACTACTAACTGTACTTACTTGTTATAGTGGGTGAGCGGCGAGTAAATACCGACCAGCGCGCTGATCGGGGGATCGGCTGTCGATTTTGTAAACGGCGCTACAGGGGGGGGGGAGGTAGGCGGGAGGTACCGCGCCGTTGCCAAGGGGTTCTGGACCGGGAGAGGTATTTGGGGGGGAGGCGGATGAATGGAGATAGTGGCATGGGAGGGACGGGGGGGTATGGGGGAGGGGCATAGGAGGGATGGGGATGTGATGGGTCGGGGTGGATGGATGGTGAGGACAGGGCAGGATCCTGAGCAAAACGCAGATCCACAGCATCAAATAGAAATCAATACATCTAAACGAATTCCCTCTCTCTTCCCCCCCCCACAAGCCTCGCACATCACCACATCGTCTCGTGAGAGAAACTCAGTTCTGCGCCCCATTCTGATGGCGGGTCTGAGATACGGCAGACAGTGCCAATTATCATAGTGCATGCGACAACCGCATGTGGACTGGAGCCGCGGCGTCCCAGACACAGATATCACTGACAATACCTCGGGACGATGCTAATTCCTGCGGGTATAAATAGGGAGACCCTCTGACAAAGCCGTGGAGGGGTGTGGTGATGGGGTCATGGGAAGTCTCGCCGGTAGGATGAGGGGAAGGAGGGGGGCGGTGGCGTAGAGCGTAGAGCCGCAGGAACGCGGGAAACGGGAGCCGCGGGTTTCGATGCGAGGTTGTTGGCGGTGGGAAGGGATGTGCGGCGAGAATTGGAGGCGGTGGGATGGGATGGGTGGGGGTCGGAGGAGGTGGTGCATGAAGGTGCTCCGTCTACGTGATCCGACGATATCGGCAACAGAACTGATTTGTGGCGGATACGATGGCATCGTCTGCTTGTACGAGCTTGCGGAAAGGAGATATAGAGAGTAAGAGTAGGAGACGGCGAGAACTGTCGGAGAACTGTCGGTGGTGAGAACAGCATTGCGTTTATTGCACTAATCGCAGAATCACCTCGCTACCAGCCCTCTCATCGTTGTCGCTTCTTACTCATTATATGCCCTTTTGGCAAATTCGTATGAGCAGACGATGATATCGCAGCCGCCAGAAACTTTGTGTGGGAGTCCGTCTGTTTCGGCTTGGGCGACGCATATCCTGGTTTGAAACAGAGCGCCTGTGAATGGATATATTTATAGCTAACTGGCTTTGAACCTGTGCTCAACCATACGTACCCTCTATAAAGAGCCATTTTTGCCTTCATGCACCCCAAAAACGTAGTGGTCGCCAATACGAGACGCCCAAAGGGCACCCAAACTTCACCCGCTGCCGTCCTAACGGGATATTAGGATGACGAAGATGTCCCGCCGTCAGCCAAAGCTGCCTGTGCAGCAGTTATTTTCTCGCTATTCGATCGGGTCGGATTATTTCAGTAATAGAACTCCTGGAAATAGAAATGGAAAAGTTCAGAATCCCAAAGAGAAGAGAGGAAGCAAATATATAAAAAATGTAGGCTAGAAGGAGCAGGGGATCGAACGCTGCAGTTCCTAGCTAGGAGGGTTGGGGGGCGACTTCATTATTTGATGTTCGTTGCGGAGGGAGCTCTGTGAGTGCTTCGAGGGGGAGGATGGGGGGGGATTGATGAGGCCTGCCTCTATCAGATCTACCATATCTTGATATTTTCTCATCTTAAATGCTATCTGAAGTTGGTGATATCGTACTCAGCTAAGGGAGGTTGGGACATAGAGCCCCCTGATCTCTGTATCGGGACACTGAGGCAAGATGTTCCTGTTGCTATTTCAACGGCGTCGTTCGATCGTTACTCCGTGGTCCTCGGACAATACTGCGTATAACAATCATAGAGGGAGAAAGTAAGAATTATAAGCCATGTAGAAGGCCGTCAAGACGTGTACTAAATATAATGAAAGTAGGATGTGTAACCATATACCAAGTTATTGAAATGGCCGTCGAGGCGTATAATAGATCGACATGATAAAAACACAGGTGGTATAATGATATAATCGATCCCTAGAGGGCGTATCGAAGTCTATATTGCCACCAACGGCCACAGATTCACACATAACCAGCAGACGAGCCAAAGATAAACAAACATAACTCGACATAACGTACCGAATGGGAAACGGAGAGACGTAAGTTGATTCTCGCATTAACGTGGCCCCTGAGGGACTCTAGATATGGCCCCTCGGCCAAAATAGTGCTGGCTCTCATCCAGCTCCTCAAGCCGTGAGCCGACAAACGTATGTAGAGGGTCGGCAAGCGGACTTTTACATCTCCTAGAGACGCGCGCAGCAAATCTGGGAGTGGGGAAGCACTAATACATGAAATTCCTGTTATCCGGATGGACATCCTCCCCATCCTCCTCTTTTTGGACCCCGTCATCGCCCCGGTACATCTCATGAACCCTTCGCTGGACTTTCAACGCATTAACCATTTGCTGGACCCTCTCATAGGACGCCTCGAATTCCTTCACTGACGCCTCGTGGATCCTCCCGATGAAATAGACTTTAATGCCATGCTCAACTTTGTACAACTCGGCATAGTTAAGACGTGACATTACGTCGAATTGATGTTTCGGGTCTATCGGCTCAACGCAGATGGGTGCGTTAGGAAGCGGCAGCTCGTCTCTGTCTTTAAAGGGGGGGTGCCTAATGCTACGGGGTAGATGGCCATATTTTGACTCGGTAAAAATTATAGCATGGTGCGCAGGTTCAACACCGGGCATGGCTGTGCCCCGGTTGCGATAGGTAAGGATTGGGCTTTTGAAGGTTAGTAAAGATGAGGGTCGGGGACGGCGAGAAGACCCACAGACAAAGGGCATGCCCTTCGTGATTTTTCCAAACAACAAAGCGTCGGATAGAGGTATATCCTTGTTCAGTACGCACAAAATTAGATATTTTGCTGTAGTCGCTGTTGTTCTTCCTGCTTCCTCTAGCGCTATTGTTTGGACTAGTCCACACGACTTTGAATACCTAGGTGCCATTAGCAGCCGAGTTAGACAAGTGGAGAAGGGGACCAACACTTCTTTCCTTGAACTCGTTGGAGACGACGACTTCAAACTCTAATTGAGATTAGCATGGCATGTATAGAGCATGAGACAGCAAACTTGCCTTTTGGACGATTTATGTGACGAAAGTTTTCTGTGATCGTATCTACTGCCTTGATAACGCTGATATTCGCGTGCCTGTCATTTCTGCTGCCTGTCTGGCTACGTTCTGAGCTATTGCCTGGATTGGCCTCATTAAGCGGAACTTGTGGCACTGGTGGCTGGGGTGTAGAGCTCGTGGCTGGGGCCTGGCTGACAGCTAGCCCTTCATCATCACCTCGCGACCTTGACACGTCAGGGTATTTGTCACGCATATCTGCCATCATGTTCTGGGCAATGACCAAAGCTTCATCGATATCTTTTATCCCCATAGACAATGACTGCTTTAGGGTCTGCATTGACGGATCCTCGAACTGTTGCGCGACTTTGATTTGCTAGGACAGGTTAGTCACGATCTATTGTAGGGAAATATAGGCTAAGACTTACAGTGCAGAAAAAGGCCCTTAATTGATTCTCATTACGCGTAATGGTGAACCAGTGTGGTGCTATAATAGAGACATATGAGAGTTTCAGCGCTACGCTAACCAACAAGTCCGCCACAGCTTGCCTCGTGTATTGATTCATCGGCAGATCATCTAGGGCCTTGAATTTAGTAATCTCTTCCTGTCTAATAGACAGGAATAGTATGTCTTCCGGTGCAGGCAAATCAGGAATTTGCACGGTGCTCCAGATATACTGCATCCTCTGGTCGTGAGTAAGAGAAGCCATCTGAGTAAGAGAAGCCACCTGCTCTTCCGTGTGGTTAAACTGAGGCGGCTGAGGCTGTCCGGGTTTTTGTTGCTGATTCGCCCGCTGCTGCTGAGTTTGCCCGACATCTTGCTGAGAGGCAATGCTAGCTAGCATGTCCGGGTGGTCCGCTTCGAGTTCCATCTTGCTCATCTCCATCACATGATCCTCTAGTTCTTCAGCCTCACCCCATCGCCCTTGATCCCTATATCCTTTCGCTATAGCCAATATACTGTCTTTGTTGTCTCGCTGCTCAGGTTGGTCATCAGTTGGAATCCAATCCTCTATACCCTTATGCTCAAATTCCGCTGTACTTTGCAAATGTGTTGAGAAAATCCCAGGATCTTGCGAGGATAAGCTCTTCTCGAAATCAAGGGGTGGCAGCCCATCTTCACTACCGGAAGCATTGCTTGCAACACACTGCCCAGTAGCTCCTTCAACTTTGTCAGATCCTACATCCTGGGACCAGTTCTCCATATGGCAGGGAAGGACGAACAATGCGAGTTCCTCAAGATGTGTGGCGAGGTGAATCCTAAGAGCGGAAAAGGAAAGCGTTGCGAGACAGATTGGACAATCGGCATCCCCATCATCGTCCATTGGCCGCTCGCAAATGTCAACCATGATTGTAATCTGTGTTTCTGGGAATTGCCCCGCATGCGTTTCTAGCAAATGTCTTTTCATATCGCTCTTCGACGAAAATTTCTGTTGTGAACACGAGGCACATATCCATTGTCGACGATGCATTTGCGTTTCGTGATATATCCAGTCATGTCTTGTCAAGTATAACTTCTCTGGATTTTCACACTTTTCAAAGGTACACACATCTTATATCTAGTTAGATGGTCTCTGAATTAATGGGCATGGATGTACCGACAGGGCCTAAGATCTCGAAATACGTGCTTCCTATGTTATAGACTTAGAAATTAACCGACGGGAAAATGCATATAGGGGACCTACTTCCATAATTCTCTTTGTAACATTGATTTGCTATCAAGGGCAATGGAGCAATATGGGCATTTGAAAGTCGGTGATTCCTCTCCAACTTTCGGGACAGATGGAACTCTCAAGACATACTTTCCACCCTTTGTTGAGGACACGTACTCGGTCCGTGGCCGCCCTGAGAAAGTCGCAGAATCATTCAAATCTGACTTTGCAACAGTTGAGAAACTCTGCTTAGTGCCATGCGATGGTTTGGATACCTCTGATCTCGTACCAGCCTTCTTCAAAGGTTGTTAAGTTGGGATAGGGTTAGAGGTAGTAACAACGGGTTTTAGGTCGGTTGGCTCGTTAGGTAGGTTAATTATAGATGGTTGAGCTGGATGGGCTTGCCAATAGTAAAGTTGTTCTCGGTGCTTCACGTTTGCTGTTGCAAGCCTTTGGCAAAGATAGTCTATCATTTGGTGTTGGATATTCTCTACCTCATTATTTTCCGCTGGCATGTCCCATTTTTGCTGATTGATCCAGAATCGTCTTTTCTCAATGATATGAGCAAGGTCCCAGGCGTAGAATGGTGACTCCAACTCTGCAGCTGTCTTTCTAGATGCAGATCGTAGATATTTATTGGATATTGTTGGACGACGTAGCAGAGTTGAGACTTGAAATAGTGACTGGACGTGATCGACAATAATGGCCAAGAGATGCAAAATACGCTGTGTTTTGCTTGGAACTCTGCTACCTGCTTCGCAATCACTAGCATCTGACCCAGAACTGACTGAAGATTCCTCATCCGAAAGCCATTCTTGCCCATCGTGAGATTGCGCCTTCTGTGGATCTGTAGATGCCCCGACAAGAGAGATACCTACACTTGTGAATACTTTAGGGGAATCGCAGGGCGAAAAGGAGAGATTATGAGCGTCATACTTACAGATACTCAAATCATCGTTAAGATTTTCCAGCAATTCAGCAATAATTGATATCATCTTCGGGTCATTTCTCAGAGTATCGTCCAAAGACCCTCGTCCCGTTCGATCGGCCCCCGAATCACCGCCCCATACCCCAAAGCGTCCATACTCGTCATTGAACTTAGAAAGGGAAATAGGACCGTAGGCGAAGAGCGCAAGATAGAGCTCCTTGAAGGAGCGCGAGCAACGCTGGAAAGGATCCGCAAGAGGGCTAGCGGTAGATGCAACCTCTGACATCGAACTGATCTCCTGCCACTGACATACAAAGTTATTACTATCAAGATGCCCTTGACTTAAGACAACTAAGGGTATAAACAGACTATTGCACCTGCGTTCTTCGTGGTTGTCATAAGATGGAACCGTATGTTAGAGATAAACCGTCGTCGAGTACGTTATCTGAACTACCCCTCTTTGTTGTTGGGAGTAATCATTGGGTACGGAGATATACAGCCAAAAGTGTGTTGGAATCCCAACTACTATAATCGATCTCTTGGCAGACCGGAACAGAAAGGCCTCATCGTAAATACAGCATATAGAAATAGGCCTACTTGCGGTATTTATCGAGCTCAGGGGGGACCATCAATACCCTAACGATACGAGGGTGCTGACCTCAGTCGGAAACAGAGCACAGTCAGTACCAGCTGAGAAGCTGTCGTGAACTCGGTGGCTGCATATTGGGCAGCACCACCTCTCACCCTGGGCCAACCAGGGGGCTGGGCTTCGCGCTGGAGAAGTCCCTCGGTTCCAGGGCCAATAACCCACTGAATCTCTGAATGCATGCCAACGTATCCCCAACATTTGTCATTTCCAAGAGGAGTTTAGCTCTAAACCACGTTATCTCATGTATATGGCCTGAGTATATTTTGGCGCTTATTATCACGACAGCAGCTGTAATATAACAGCTAGAGCCAAAAGCAACATGCCAACGAGCTATCAATAGTCAAGCATACCACTCCTATCAAAGTCAGACGAACTGCTACCTTTACGAGAGACCCCACTAACATAAGAGCACAGAGCTAGCCTGTTTGCTAATTGCCGCTGTTTATTGCGGTAGCGCTAGTTGGTTCACCTATTACAACTTCCAGAAGCTCCCAATACCCCACGGAGCTCCCAATACCCCAAGAAACATCAGATAGAACACAATGTCAGGGTTTGAAATTGTTGGTCTGCTACTAGGCTCAATACCTTTAGTGATATCGGCGCTGGAACACTACAAGGAGGGGATTGATGTTCTTTATGACATCCGCAACTATCGTTCAACTTTGAAGTCGTTGAAGACAAAGCTTAGTATTCTAGAAGAGAACTATCGTGGGACGGTGAAACGACTACTACTGCCCGAATTATCTTCTTTTGAAGTCCATGCTCTATTTCCTGAAATTGGGCCGGAGGGAAGTAGTCCTTTATGGGGAACTAAATACATTGAAGATAAGTTGCGCAGAAAGCTTGGTGCTACTAGCTTTCGTAACTTCATGAATGTCGTTACAGAAGTACTTAAACGTTCCTTCTTACATATATTATTCACTAACTAGAGATTTCAGATGAACGCCATAATGGTAACACTTATGGATAAGCTTGATATTGACATGTGCGGGAAGGTTAGAAGAGAAGCATTTCTTGTGTCTTGTTCACCACAATTCACACAGCACGCTAACATATCGTGCAGCCAAAATGGAAACCAGGAGATGGCACTGAGGCGCGCCTTCAAGGTCGCTTCTCATGGGAGTGGCGACGGATCCGTCGATCCTTCGGCAAAAAAGAAAGGGAGGCGCTGATTAGTAGTTTCGAGCGATACAACAACGATCTTCTAAGATTTGTCCAGAATAATGAGATCCGAGCACCTCATTCTAGTGGACGAGAAAAAGGTTTCGTGAAGTATCTCGACCTAGTGAGGAACCAGGCTTGCGGATTACACAGCATCCTCGGAAACAGTTGGAAGTGCAGTTGCAGTGCTCCTCACACGGCATATCTCCGTCTTCAGCATCCGCCCGAAGCAAGTCCTTCACCACCCACATTTTCCGTGACATTTCCGTCTCGTCAAATGTCCACGGCAATACCTGAAGCCGATGAGCAGGAACTAGCTTTCTGGAATCATACCTCTATATCTATATCAAAGTTAGATAACCAACCGGAGGTTTCCGCCATGGAAATAGGTTCTAGTGTCCCATTATCTACCCCAAAGCCCCCAACTTCACAAGTAACAGTGAAGGTAAGTAGCTCGCTGAAAGTCACGACAAGAGAAAAGAAAACTTCCAGAGTTCGGTTTTCAGCAGCGACAAGAACGGACATGAGTTCGAGCACTCTTGCTGTTGTGTCTCTGGATCCTCTTGCAGGTATTAATCAATGTTCTCATTCTAAAGCGCATCTGAAAATGCTCATATCATTTAGTCTCTCCTCCCATACAAACCAATGTTCGGTCGACTGCCATCTCATTGTGTAACGCGCTGTCAGAAACACCTGCCGAAAAAACTCTTGGCCGCTTCCTCAATGCCACTGAAGACCAGGTAGCTTTGATCACGACAGATGCATCTCTGGAATCATCAAAGCCATTGTGTCTCAATATGCTACTCTCCAAGTCGGTGAACCCTCCCGGACTGCATCAGAAGCTGTCCCATAAAGATCGATTGAAGATCGCGCTCACATTAGCTTCGACCGTGTTGCAACTGTACGATTCGCCATGGATTGATAGCGTGTGGAGCGGACAAGACATCCAATTTCTCTCTTCAAAAAGTATAGATAGCGACGAGGCTCCCTTCATTGGACCATTTGTGTCAACCTCGTTCCGTGGACCTGCAAGCTCATCGGAGCTGAGACAACCTGCTTCCACAAGTTCCTCACTAGTAGATGACCTTATGCCTAGCAAGGTATTGTTTGCTCTTGCTGTTATGCTTGTTGAGCTGTGTCTCGACAAGACTCTCGTGGAAATGCGACAATCTAGTCCTGCTGAGGAGAATAGAACTCGGGCGTCTACGCTTTTAGACGACTACAGCACTGCATGTGCTCAGCTGGACGCTGTGTTCCTGAAGAGCGGAAGCAATTATGGCAGCGTGGTGCAGCGATGCTTGAAGTGCGAATTCGATATTACGCCAAAACAAAAGGGCTGGGCTTTGAGAAGTTTCGGCATCTTGTTTATAAAGGAATTGTTGCCCCATTGGAAGAGAATTACAAGATATACCAGCTGTACCGAGGTGATATATAGAGCGTAGAATGACGTGAGTTGCGGATGGGCTGGGGGAGGAGGGTGAGGCAGCAGGAGACGATTGAAGGGGGATGGCTTGGTCGCCTCTCTCAAAGGTGACGATTAGGACGCTGTAACTTTCTACCGTCGTATCTTCACTATTTGTGTCTGCCGGAGATATAAAATGATGGAAATGGGTGGATTCGAATGTCCATTGCACCGGCTCTTCTGAAGAGGAAAGCTTACCGACCGACACCCCTAGGAAGGAAACCCAGCTCTTTCTAAGGAGAAAGCCTACCAATACCGATAGTTGAGGCGAAAAGGACACTCGCCCAATTCCACAAACCAAACAACAATATACGGCTTGCTTCCCTGATTTTGTGTGTACAACCACTCCATTATTTTACCGCCTCAGCGAACGCGCTGGTTTGATATCAGATCGAGAAGGAGAGACAAAGCGAAGGAGACGAGCTCGCCTGCATACTCGGTGTTGTGAAAGGTGGACGGGGACGGAGTTGGGTGTGGTGCTGAGAGGCGTGCGGTGAGAATTCGACAGGGCAAGAGATAATCGGAGATGGCGAGAAAAGGTGGTGGTGATATCAAGACTCATGTGCCTCGAGACCAAGAGGAGGAAGCAACTTATTCTAAGTCCGATGAGGCTTGGAGCGGGAACATCTAAAGTGCTTTTTCCAGGCGGACGTGGCTAATGGCCTTTCGGCTATCCCCCTACGCCCAGCGCACATCTACAAAACGGGGTTCACCACACACATAGGTCAGGGATTAACGGGAGGACCATCCACCTACTCCAAAGGCAAAGACATGATTACTAGGCTGATGCTAGAGCCGCACGCGGAGCCCGCATTGGATGAGGCAGGAGGGGAAGACTATGTGTTCCGGCACTTTGTAGATGATGATGTTAGGGGAGCCCGAAAGTTTGAGGACCTCTTCAAGTTCATGTGGTTTCACTATTGCCCGCGCATTTTATAGGCGAAGTACACCCTCAATCCGAAAAAAGCATTCTTTTGGACGGACGAGCTACATGTTTTAGGTCTGACTCGAACTAAGGAAGGAATGCGACAGTCAGCGGACAAGCTCAAGGCCTTCCGAGAAATGAAGTCCCCTACATCCGAAGAGGAGCTATTGACAATAAGGAGCCGAATTTTTCGCAGCTGATGTGAGGTTGCAGAGAAGAGTCTCTGTGGGCTCGTGGAGATCTATGAAGGCTTGAGTAGCTAATGTGAGGTTGCAGAGGAGAGTCGCTGTGGACTCGTGGAAATCTATGAGGGCTTGAACAGCGTTATTAAGTTTCTTCAAGGGCGCTGTTATGATGATGGGTTTCTGTATCAGGAGATCGGGAGGGGCGGAATATGATCGAAATGCACCTATGGTTAATAACACCTATGGTTAATAAAGCACGGCGGCTTCTTTGATCTGTATTGTAGATAATTTTGGTCGTATATGAAGAAGAAATAAGAGGAAGAGTGCTTCCAAACAACAGTTGTTAATGTAATACAGCCTAGCGGTAGACGGGTGAAAAGAGGCCGAGGTAAAACGGGAGCTCCGCAAATAATTCCACGGAGTTAACAGTAGTGAAATGGGTTCTGGACTGCATCATTTACTAAGCGCTTATAATTCCTACCTCATTTTTTACGCCTTATCGAAAGGACCTGGCCGAGTTTAAGCCGGCGTCAAAGGCATCGGCCTGAAAATAGGCCCTTTAGTGGGTGCGTGGGGCTGAGTTAGCAAACTGGCGGCAGCCGCCAATTTTTCTCCTGGGAGCATGAGGAGCAGATTTGTGGGTGAGAATTGGGGTGTGGTGGGGCACCAGACCTCGTGGAGATCGGGGTCGTGGGGATTGGGGATCGTGGCGGTGGGGAGAAGCGTGGTGGCGGGAGTAGGAGACGGCAGGCACAGGAGACGCCGATGATCGATAGCGGGCGGTGGAGGTAGGGAAAAAAAACTTCTGTGACAGGTGATGCGGCGGTGCGAGCAACAGGTGATGAGGCGGTGCGAACGACCAATCCTCCGCCACGTACAGAGCCTAGAATGCTTCGGTGGCGATAATACTGTCAGCTGTCGCAATGGGCGCTATGTGGCTTACCCCATACAGTGTACGATCCTCACCGAAAGCCGCTGCCTCGGTGTCCAGTGTGTTGGAAGTGTCGTATCCCTCTAGTATGGGGAGTCACACACGAGATTAGGTGGATTTCCCTCTCTTGTGGATGAAAAATAACTCTTGGTAGTGTCGGCTTTGCCGTGATGCAGTAATAATACAGTCAATTTATCTATTCTAGTGACACTACGCAGTATTCGTGGGCTTCCAGAAGCCTATGAACCCGCATAAGACCCTAACAGACCCTAATAGCCCCTAATAGCTCCCAAAACCACTGGAGATCATCCTCCTGTTTCCAGTGTAGAGTTTTCATCTGCCAGCGAGAACTATTGGAGAGCTAGATTATTACAGTGGATAATTTCCACAGAATTTTCCCCGGCCTCGGCCCGTTTCTCAACACATGGCATCCGTCACCCCTTTCACGTGCTACATGTCACCTGATCTACTCCTCGACCCAGATTCACGCACAAAAACGTTATCGCTCTCTCCGACCGCCGGAATCGGATCTCTTGGCAGTCAGCGTCGACGTGTGTTGTAAGTTCGGTACAGTTAGATAGGAGTGTATACAACATAAAATCAAGTAAATTACCAAACTATCTCAATGCGTCGCGATGCAAATGCAGGTGATTGATTTTCGGGGACGGTTAAACCCCGGAAATCTGGCCGTTCTTTTCGTTAGCTGGCCATCAAAATCAGCTGAGGCCAAAGGGAGACCAATGGGACACGCCGGGGAACCACGCGTGAAACAGGGCTAATCCCTTAGCGAATCCCCGACCATCCCCAGAATCCCCAACATGTTGTTTTTTGCGGGTAGTTCAGGGAAAGGTATTTTATTTCGATGAGGTAACCTCCTATTGCAGCTTGCAGCTATTTCCAGGACCAATGAGTCTAGAGTTAGTTCTAGAGTCTGGAGTCTGGAGTCTGGACTGAAGTCTGGACTGTCACTCAGCTGATCTCCCATTATGCGCTGTTGGCTTCTCGGAAACGTCATGTTTAGTATGTTCAGTGTGATCGGTTCCATTGGTATTTGTCGGCGTTCCGAGCGATCCTTTTAAAATCTAGCCGGGCCTCTTTCATGAGTGACACGCCATACATACGCCCGTGTTTTACAGTGTGACGGTTTGAGTTTTGTGACGGTTTACGGGATGGTACTGTACAGTGTAATACGATGGGATTTGTGGAGGGTTTGGGGTTGTGACTCGGGGGTTGTGGGGGGTGGGGTTT